>JAKCPI010009545.1:0-257343 GCA_023213315.1 Euborellia annulipes | reverse complement strand
TGCGTGAGTTAATATATCTTTATCTTGTGTGTTAAAGTTTTGACATTATTTCTTTCTTGTTTCTAAAAAAAAAAAAAAAAAAAAAAAAAAGAAAGATAGAGAATAAAACCAGCAAAGCATTAAGTTCATGTTCATCCTTTTAATTGTAAATATTTCGATAACTTTAACATCAATTTAACATTAAATATCAATTTTGAGGATTTTAATGATATAATATAAGTGTATGATCTGTGGGTATAATAGATTTGATAAGGAATAAACGAGTTTTTCAGGATTTAAATGTTTATTCTCTAGTTTTGGCTTAATATAAAAAAGTAAAAAGAAACGTAAATATATAAATATATGAACAAAATATTAAGATAAATACAGTAACATTATATACATCAAACATGGAGAATGCACCATGCCCAGAGGTCTACCTAGTTTTAGAGCCCTGCGCGTAGGCGCAACCATTTTCGAAGGTTGTTCAGTCTAGTTGCCCTTAAAATGGACATTCCCCCTGCAATTCTATAAACTTTATTAAAATTAGAAACCATAATTTAATTCGGGAAACAGTGAATGTATTTAAAAATGTGGCTTCCTGAGGTCTAAAAAACGTGAAAAATAACAAAATATTTCAGATAGCATTTCCGTCAATAATTAAAATTCAAAAGTATCCGGCTATGAACTTGTTTCTTAATGTTAACTTTTCTACGTTGACTTCGTGGTATATAAAAAGGCACATAACGAACATGACAGTTCACTTGAGTCGGAGAAGGTGCACAGGACTTGATAACGGTAAGCAGTCGAAACGTTGTACAGTATTTATATTTTTAATAAATAATTAATACAAAATGTGGTCTATAATTAAAAATTTTCTATTATTAATATTTATTTATAATATGGAAACGTAGTATGTTTTTAATAAAAATCTTTGACCTGATAAAGCTCGATATCTTTTTTTCTACTTTAGGTAAAATAATTTCACCTTTGAAATATCATAACATTTTTATTTTTTTAGTTTATTAATTGAATTTATTTATATTTGAAAACTCTACCAAGAACTCAACTCTTTTTAGAATTAATATAATTATTTTAATTTAATTCTTTTATTTTACTACGAAAAGATATAAATTAAATTACTGATATACTATTTAATAAACTAAAAAAATAAAAATTTTATGATATTTCCAAGATGAAATTATTTACCAAAAGAAGAAATGAAAGATAAATAATAATAATTATAATAGAAAAGTAAAAAGATTAAGAAACAAGTTCGTAGCCGGATATTTAATTTTAATTATTGACGGAAATGCTATCTGAAATATTTTGATATTTTTGACGTTTTTAGACCTCAAGGAAGTCACATTTTTTTAAATTCATTCACTGTTTCCCAAATGAAATTATGGTTTCTAATTTTAATAGAGTTTATAGAATTGCAGGGGGATGTCCATTTTAAGGCAACTCAATAGACTGACCTCCGTAAATGGTTGCCTACGCGCAGGGCTCTAAAGCCAGGTAGTTCTCTGGGTGGAACTTAATTTTATCCCTCACTGTACCATCTATTGTAATAGTATTGAGACTAGTATGGTAAATAAATTAAATTAATAAACTAAAAAATAAAAATCTTATGATATTTAGACTAAACCCCTGGGGTTAGGGCAGCCCAAATGGCACTCGCACCCTAAAGCTTTCTTGTTTGTGTGAGAAATACCTTTTTTAAAGCAGACAATAGCCCGAACGCGGTCTCGTTAAATTCATAATGCATGTTTAAAGAGGACTGCAAGACCCACAACGTAGGGTTAATTACAATTAAATTTGTTACAAAATAGTTGAAGTTAATTTGGAAATTGTTTCTATTCATCATATTTTACGCTATATAACAAAAATATTTATTTTATTTTAGAGATGAAAGCAAAAGAAAATAAGCCACTTCCTTTTGACGCATATCCAATAAATTTATATATAATTGACAAAAACTACTCAGGAACAAATCAACAGGTATAGTTCATTTAAAACTAATAAATATTTACCGTTATTAATTTATAGGTTTGGATTGATATTTTCATTTGATAGTCTTAAAATTAGATAAAATATAAAACATATAGTCTCAAGTATGTATTTTTCAGACAAACGGACGCATATGGCTACATTATAATTTTAAACCAAAATATACGTCTCCAATATTATTACAACGACGCGCAGTTGACATTTATTCTAGAGTTGCTAGCCCTATTAATTATGACGCCAAATTATTATTAAATGAATTGAAACCCAATTATATATTTTCCCTCAAAGGTAATTACTCTGATGCGTTTGCCATCACAAAATATGGAGGAATCATTTACGTTGTTAATAAAACACTTCTGGATTCAATCCCAACAAAAGTTGAGTAAGTATCATTCGTCTTTATATAAAAGATTATTTGCACAGAGATAAACAATATTCAGATTTTATATATAATCACAAATATTTCCAAAAATATATTTATCGTTTATTATTATTTAAATTTCAGGCTCGAAATCACTTGGAAGAGAGAGTCACCCAAAAATGTCATCTTAGATTCTAACTCTACTCTAATAGTACTAGAATTCATCAATAATACGAGTCCATGCATAAATATAATTAACAGACAAAGGTGTCAAGCTATTACTTCGAAAAAGTATGTCTTGACACTTGTGGTATTGCTGTATCAGTCCCAAATAATGGCACATGTAGATGGATTACAGAAAGTAAACAACAGTTTAGTACTTGTACAGTACATTCAACCACATGTCCAGATGATGTGTGCGATCCACTAGAGAGTTTAAATATAAATATTTGTCCCCTGGATTGCATAAGTAAGTTTGATATATGCTAATATTATATATATTATTATTTTTGTATTTTGTTTTTTGCGGTCTTAGCTCTGGCGGGCGACGTCTCGAAACATGATCAGCAAGTTTCCCCCCAAATTTTAAACCCAAAAGATTTTTGCTCAACTGAAAAGGCACTGGACCAAGTTTAAAATTTTACCATTAAGGAAAATATTTATTTAAAAGTAAAAATTAATATTTGAAGAAATAAAGTGATTGTTGTATTTAAATAATAATCAGTCTCCACGAAAGAAAACTCTCTATTAAGGAAACAGTTTTGGTTTTAATGAAATAAAGCCATCCTCAATCCAATAGTCGAGAGTATGACTGAGGATGGCTTTATTTCATTAAATTGTTGCACCTTTGTTATAATAGATAGATAGAAGATTATTTTTATACAATTTAGGCTAATATTTATTAATTCAAATTTAAATTGTATGAATTTTCCACGGCCCCGAACTGGATATATATATAATTTCTTATTTATTAAGATTGATTTTTTATTCTTTTTTAGAAAACCGTTTTAATGTTAGTTTCGGACCTAATAATGTTTGTTCTTGTAAAAATGATATCACTTGCACTTGTGTTGCTACTGGAATTGAGGGAAGAGAGGATCACAAGAGCACAACATCTCGAGGTAAAATTCTTCGAGTTTAAAAATATTTTAAATGAGAAAATTGAAAATTTACCATATTCTCATTTTTGTGAATTATTTATTTTTTGAAGTGTAACTTTTTTTACGCATACTAACAAATTCGATTTCTTCCCCCCCCCCCCCCCCCCAAAGCCTTACAAAACCATGCATCCCTTCATTTAAATAATATTCTTATTATTTATTTTTAATTTAAACATAAAAAATTTGCATTTATATTTTAGATATTGATTGTGGATTGAGTTGTTGGTCGGCAATTATTTTCATGATCGTTTTAGCATTTATATTTCTTTGGATATTCAGAAGGTAATGAACTTTTATATTATATTGTATATAAATATTTAATTAAATAAGATAATATTATTCCTTTCAGATTTGTTATTTGGAAACGAATCAACAAAAAAACTTTGGCAGTAGAGACTTCAACAGTAGCCACAGCAACCGAACCTATGCCCCCTATGGTTATTGATTATACTTCTACAGATGAAATGGGTCGAAGCCTGATGAACGACTTTTTGGGACCAGTAAATCATAATATTATTACTAAATTCGATTCAGTTTTTATTAAACTTTTAAAAAAGTTAGAAATATCTTCTAATGATTTTATTAGGAGTGTCCCATTATAGAAAAAATATTAGCTTAAAGCCGTTAGAACACGATTCACTACCTAGTTACTCTAGGCGGCAAGAGATGGCGTTAGTTTTTCCAATAGGGATACAAGGAATTTATTCCATTTCATTTGAAAGATTCCAGCTAATTAATTAAGGGTAAAAAATTAATTATTTTTTAACACAATGATTACTAATTGAATTATCTATAAGATATAGAGCGAATATTTTTAAAATATCTTTTATTTAAACTTAATGCGATTAATCTAAAAAAAAATTTATTTTTTTCGAAAATCAAAAAAAGGGCTTCTTTCAGTTGTAGATGTTTTAAATAGCTTTAATCTCAGCCAAAAACATCGGAGATGCAAAAGGGGCGCCTCGCATTATTTTTGCCCAGCGTCGAGGTGAAATCAAAAAAATGCGCCTCGCTTTTCTGATTTATATAAAAGCGAGGAAATATTTTCACTTAAATAAAACCCCTACAGAATTTTATTTGTTTCATATATCCTCGCTTTTATATAAATCAGAAAAGCGAGGCGCATTTTTTTGATTTCACCTCGACGCTGGGCAAAAATAATGCGAGGCGCCCCTTTTGCATCTCCGATGTTTTTGGCTGAGATTTCACTTCTTTTTGTGAAATATTACATTTAAATTTTATTTAATAATTTTTGTTTATTAAATATTAAGTTATCCCATTAATAGATCTTTTAATATGCATTCCAAAGAGTAAAAAATAAATACATCGTTTAATATTAATTCAAAATGATAAACATAGCATTTCACCAAATTTTATAAAATTTTAGGATTTTTATTTTTGTTATGTTGGTAGGATGTGAATACATCGTTTGGTATCCATTCGAAACGATAAACATAGGATTTCACCTAAATTTTATAAAATTTTGGGTTTTTTATTTTTGTTATGTTGGTAGAATGTAAATACATCGTTTGGTATCCATTCGAAACGATAAACATAGGATTTCCCTAAATTTTATAAAATTTTAGGTTTTTTATTTTTGTTATGTTGGTAGGATGTAAACACATCGTTTGGTATCCATTCAAAACGATAAACATAGGATTTCACCAAATTTTATAAAATTTTAGGATTTTTATTTTTGTTATGTTGGTAGAATGTAAATACATCGTTTGGTATTCATTCGAAACGATAAACATAGGTTTCCCTGAATTTTATAAAATTTTAGGTTTTTTATTTTTGTTATGTTGGTAGAATGTAAATACATCGTTTGGTATCCATTCGAAACGATAAATATAGGATTTCCCTAAATTTTATAAAATTTTTAGGTTTTTTATTTTTGTTATGTTGGTAGGATTTAAACACATCGATTGGTATCCATTCAAAACGATAAACATAGGATTTCACCAAATTTTATAAAATTTTAGGATTTTTATTTTTGTTATGTTGGTAGAATGTAAATACATCGTTTGGTATCCATTCGAAACGATAAACATAGGATTTCCCTAAATTTTATAAAATTTTAGGTTTTTTATTTTTGTTATGTTGGTAGGATGTAAACACATCGTTTGGTATCCATTCAAAACGATAAACATAGGATTTCAACAAATTTTATAAAATTTTAGGATTTTTATTTTTGTTATGTTGGTGGAATGTAAATAGCCTACATCGTTTGGTATCCATTCAAAACAATAAACATAGGATTTCACCAAAATTTATAAAATTTTAGGATTTTTATTTTTGTTATGTTGGTAGAATGTAAATACATCGTTTGGTATTCATTCGAAACGATAAACATAGGTTTCCCTGAATTTTATAAAATTTTAGGTTTTTTATTTTTGTTATGTTGGTAGAATGTAAATACATCGTTTGGTATCCATTCGAAACGATAAATATAGGATTTCCCTAAATTTTATAAAATTTTAGGTTTTTTATTTTTGTTATGTTGGTAGGATTTAAACACATCGATTGGTATCCATTCAAAACGATAAACATAGGATTTCACCAAATTTTATAAAATTTTAGGATTTTTATTTTTGTTATGTTGGTAGAATGTAAATACATCGTTTGGTATCCATTCGAAACGATAAACATAGGATTTCCCTAAATTTTATAAAATTTTAGGTTTTTTATTTTTGTTATGTTGGTAGGATGTAAACACATCGTTTGGTATCCATTCAAAACGATAAACATAGGATTTCAACAAATTTTATAAAATTTTAGGATTTTTATTTTTGTTATGTTGGTGGAATGTAAATAGCCTACATCGTTTGGTATCCATTCAAAACAATAAACATAGGATTTCACCAAAATTTATAAAATTTTAGGTTTTTTATTTTTGTTATGTTGGTAGGATGTAAACACATCGTTTGGTATCCATTCAAAACGATAAACATAGGATTTCACCAAATTTTATAAAATTTTAGGATTTTTATTTTTGTTATGTTGGTAGAATGTAAATACATCGTTTGGTATCCATTCGAAACGATAAACATGGATTTCCCTAAATTTTATAAAATTTTAGGTTTTTTATTTTTGTTATGTTGGTAGGATGTAAATACATCGTTTGGTATTCATTCAAAACGATAAACATAGGATTTCACCAAATTTTATAAAATTTTAGGTTTTTTATTTTTGTTATGTTGGTGGAATGTAAATACATCGTTTGGTATCCATTCAAAACGATAAACATAGGATTTCACCAAAATTTATAAAATTTTAGGTTTTTTATTTTTGTTATGTTGGTAGCACTTATCACGTTAATCTATTGTATTTCTATCTGAAGGGATCCGTCCTAAAAATTTTTATTCCATTAGGGATAAAAATTACTAATATTAATAGATATGTT
The DNA here is from genome assembly GCA_023213315.1 of Euborellia annulipes. Taxonomy (NCBI): domain Eukaryota; kingdom Metazoa; phylum Arthropoda; class Insecta; order Dermaptera; family Anisolabididae; genus Euborellia; species Euborellia annulipes. The sequence goes on along the minus strand of JAKCPI010009545.1, from coordinate 250,430 downwards.
CATAGATGACGTCATCAGTGAGCAAAATAGTTAGAATTGTCTTTTCGCCACGTTAAAGATAGGACAAATTTGAAATTTTGAATACCCCTCAAAAAGTCACTTTTGATCCAAAATGAAATTTTATATCAAAGGTATCGGGTTTTTGATAGTATCTATTTGTATTTTAAATTTCATCCAAATCGGTCCAGCAGGGAAACCTGTAGCTTTGTCTAAAAATTTGAAAATTGAAGAAAAGAATGAAAAAAAAAAAGAAAAAGGAAAAAATAAGAGACTAACTTTTGACCTTCCGAAATCGGCAAAATCTCAACTTTGAGCCTTTGCCATTCTTTTTGGGACTGGAATTTTTTTTTGAATTCGTGCTCAAAATAATCCTTATTTATTCTAGTTTAATATAAAAAAAATTTGGCTCCGATATCTTAAAACCTTTTTGAGATATTCGCCCAGAAAGAGAAAAGTTTCTCAAAAAAATTTTTTCACGTCCCTATCTTTTATTAAGGATTTAAAATCATTCTTGATAATATAGTCTAGGGACGACTCGTCCATCTAAATGCAATGGGCCATTGGCATCTATTGGAATATCAACTAAATGGTAGTATTAAGAGTTTCTTTGCTTTCTTTTTGCTTTTTACTTGCTCGGCGACGAGTCGCTCCCGCGACTCTTGATTTAAAAAAAAAATTGAGGTCGTTAGCTTCAAAATTGTGGGCGCTGGAATCTCCCAAAATTAGCACCCCGAGACGCGCACCTTAAAACTAATCGGCATATCCTATTTCCTAATTTTGATTAAAAATTATGATTAGAAATCCCGTTATAAGAGATGAAATTAAATTAAATTGACCACCAATTAGACAGCAATGTGTGAAAAGGACTTAAAAAACTTTTTTTTAAAAAGATATATGTTTTTTATAATTATAATTTAAAGTTTTACACTTTGACATCGAAAGAAGAAAAGAATTTTAATTCAAATAAAAATTATAAAGCATTGGAACACCTAACACTAATAAAACGAATTTTTTTTCTGATATAGAAATGGGAATTTCCTCGTGAACGTTTGACAATAGAAGAAACCCTTGGTGAAGGAGAATTTGGTATAGTAATGCGCGCCACAGCTCGAGATATTGCCGGAATCCCAGGTAATTTAATTAAATTAGCAAATATATATAATACATTTTTGTTTATATAGGATAATTCGAGGAGCATTATCATTTTTAATTGGACGGTACTCAAGAATATTCTCTTACGGTAAATTTTTGATTGAAATTTGAATACGAGGCGACGTTCTCTCGCTCTATTGCAAATCTTACCCCTGCGCCCACCCCCACAAGCATTCATGAAATTGTTACTTTATTAATTATTAATCTGCATAATTTCCTGCTTTCAATAGATATCTCAGATGTTTTATACATTTGTTGAGCGATGATATTAAGCCTCTTTTTTATGGTTTTTGATCATAACTTTGAAAATATCAGAGTTGGTAAAATTGGGTTTATTGATTAGTAATCCTCATGAAAATCTGCTTTTATTACATATATCATATGTATATTAAATTAATAAATTTAAAATCTCATATTTTTTCTATTTGTATCATTTAATCGAAAACTGCTGGACAGGATGATTATCTATAAGTTGATTTATATTGAAGAAAATTTATCTTTCGTTACAAGGTTTAAATATCCGAAACTTGTAGACACTTTTTAATAGCGAGCCTATATTAATATAGTTTTATATTACAGGTTTAACAACCGTTGCTGTAAAAACAGTCAAACCCGGAGCATCAACTTGTGAACTTCAAGATCTACTTTCTGAATATCAACTTCTAAAAGATGTGAGCCATCCTCATGTAGTTCGACTAATGGGAGCGTCGACCACGCCCCCCGGACCTGTTTATCTAATACTTGAATATTGTTGTCACGGCTCTCTCAGGTAATGTCAGGTCTTTTAAAATCTCATCAAAAAAGGGGGGCGCTCTTCCCTCTCTTCCCTTTCTCTTTTTAATTTTTAAAAAATTTTTTACACATTTTTCCACCAAATTATTTTCGTACATATCCAGAGAAATTTCTTCAAACTAAAAATGGTGTGAGAGGCTTTTATTTTCTGATCCTTTCCTTATACATGTGATTCAGCGACAATCTTCCAATTGTAATTTAAAATTTCTTTTTAATTAAATATTTTCTATTCAAGTTCTTATTTGCGCAAAATCCGAAACCATGGAGAAGCTGGATTATTGACTGAGGAAGAAATGTGTTCACCTAAAGAAATCATTTCTTTTGCTTGGCATATTTGTAAGGGAATGACATATTTAAGTGACATAAAGGTAAAAAAAATATATTATTATTAATTATTAAATAAATTAGTAGAAATAAAAAAAAAAATTGAATTTTACTAATAGCCGTATAATTTTGGTATTTAGACTTTCATTTGTTTTCATTAATAAAAGCTTGTTTCGGTTTAACTGTAGTTTATTTGTAAAAATTACAAAGTTTCTGCCATTCATGGTGTGGACCACCTCAGATGAGATTGTCGCAAATCTAATATTCTTTGTGATTTTAAGCTGAGTTGCACCTGAACAACTCCACAGAACAAGTGTTTTACAAATAAACCTCAGTTAAACAGAAACAAGTCTTTTATTAAAGTCTTATCATAACATTACAATTTTTTTTTAATCTTAAATTATATTCATTAGTTGAATAAAAATTATTATTACATCATATTATTTTGAGAATATAATATTTTAGTTAGTACATCGGGATCTGGCAGCAAGAAATATTCTTCTTGCTGAAGGAAAAATTTGCAAAATATCTGATTTTGGTCTAACTAGAGATATTTATGTTGATGATACCTACCTGAAAAGTAGCAAAGGAAGAGGTTTGTTTCTTATTAATTAATTAATTTTGTCAAAATACTGAATATTTCTGTTTTCTCATTTCAGTTCCTGTTAAATGGATGGCAGTGGAATCATTAACAGATCATATTTACACTTGCCGGTCAGATGTTTGGTCTTTTGGTATTGTCCTTTGGGAGTTGGTTACTTTAGGTGCCACTCCATATCCAGGCATTGCAATCGGAAATCTTTATAATTTTCTTAAAGCTGGTTATCGAATGGAAAAGCCAATTAACTGTTCTGATCAACTGTAAGTATTTAATGCTATTATATTAGGCGAAAGTGGGGCACATCAGACATTAAAACAGGATTTAGATTTGAGGAGTCCAAAAGAAAAAAAACTAAATTTTGTAGAATAATCATACATTGTTTATGACACTTAGAATTTAGCCAGAAATGAAATAAATTTTGATTTATTTTTATTGCTTGAAGAGATTCTTTCAATTCTTTAAATTTTTTCTCTAGATAGGCTACCTTTTAATCATAGAAAAAAAAATTTTTTAACTCATTTACTCATTTTTTTAACCAAGTAAAATTTATTTTATTTGAATTGGCTCAATTGAAATAAATAGTGATGGGGTCTAAATGGCCTTAGATGCCGAAAAAGAACTTAAAAAAGTAACAATAAAAAATGACTTTTTCGACCCAAAAATTATTTATTTACACCTTCTCTTCATTTATTTGATAAAATAGAAATTAATAAAATAATTTTTCAATTTCAGATATGAAATAATGCTGAATTGTTGGAAAGCCAATCCTCACGCACGTCCCAAATTCCGAGAGCTCACAGCAACGTTTGAACGTATGCTTGAGGAAGGAAACGATTACTTGAATTTAAATATAAATATAGTTTTTAATAAAAGTTATTTCGATATGGACCCCTCTCTTGGTAATTATTATATATAATTGAATGTTCCTTTGTTCGGTCATTTTCGAATTTGTACCATCTCACTTCAAAAATATTTTCATATTAATAGAAAAAAAATTTCTACCAATTTCGAGCCTTTTACGATCACGTGCCTCCAAAGGCTTGATCGTATGCATTAAGATATCTTTTAAAATCCATTTTAAATAACGCAAAAAAAAAAAAAAAACTTAAACAAGATTCATAAACCAGCCTCTCACATGATTTTCGACCGGCATCATCTTCAGTGAAAAAAGAAATCTGATTTTTTGGACCCGTGACAAAATTAGAAAAAAAATTAAAAATTAAAAAATATAATAATTATTTTTACACAATTTCGACACGGGCTCTTCATCAAATTATATTTTTGTACTGAAGTTGAGCAGGCGTAGTGCAGGTCGAAATATTTGCAAATTAATGTGATGTGACAATGGTCCATCAATGCTGGCGTATTAATTTCTGGATACTAAGTATTTGGCCCAACGATAATTTTTCAAAGTAACATAAAATTAAAACTTCGAAAAATCTAACATATTTTATATTTAAATTTTCAATCGTTCGCTGATACGTGTTAACGTTATTTAAAGAGTTAAACCTGGCAGAAAATTTTTTTCTATAATATCATCATTACTATATATTTAAAGCGCTAGCCATTCACTTCCGGTGTAAGATGTATCAGAAAGGGAAATTCAAAATTTCCGGGCTTTGCCTCTTTTGGGATGAGATGGAACAAATTCAGAAATGACCAAAATATATAAACATATATTTCAAAATGGTTAAACTGAAAACAAATTATCCTTATTTTTGATCTAAAGTATTTGTAAGAAGCAGCCATCTTTAACAATTTCTTGTTTCGGGATCGGTATACTAGAATTAAAAGGGACTGCAGGTCTATCGCTTGATAAATGGAGAAAGGGGAAGATAAGCATAAAAAGCCAGCCTTAACTCAGGTGACTCGTGGTCGCCATCCATGTACTCACAAGACATAAGCCCCTGAGTAAAAAAAAATAAATTCTTGAGAATTGATATTAACATAAAATTGTTTTGTTACGAGGGAAAGATTCCTATTATAACCATTTTGAATATAAGTATAAAGTTATTAGTTTCTATAAATTTTATTATTTCTTTACTTCTATGTAAGGATATATTTAAATAAGAGAAATTAAAATTGATGAAATTTTTAGGTGACTCGACATCTGAACATGTAGTCACGTCGTATAGACTTTCTGGAACTGGAGACAACTCTCCTAGCGATTCGCATCGTCTTTTAGAGAATAACCAACCTGAAGAAGGATATGTGACGCCGATTCGACTCCCAAGGCCGTCCACCTCAATGATTTCTTAATTAATTAATTAATAACATTTTTTAAATTATTTAAAGGGATAATTAAAAACATCGCAGATCAGTGTAAAGTAAAGGTATCATCGGCTTTAGGGGCCCAGAACTACAATAATTTTATTTAACGATGACGATGAGAGAAGCGGCTGTCGAACGATTAGATCAATAAAAGGAGAGAATCTATCGAATGAAAATCCCAATAAAATAAATAAACTATCTTGTCCTATACTATTAAATGAGCAATGTACTTTTGTTTATTTGCAAACACATCATTTCTTAAAAACGGCTCTAACGATTTTTTTCAAATTTAAAATTCCCTTCTTTGGGAAAATTCGGGTACTAGTACTTTATTGATGTCTTTTTAGTTTTTCAATTTAAAAAAAAGATCGAGTTTAGCCCGGACAACCCGAAACTATGATATTATATTGTAACTCTATGTGCTTTTGCTATTTATTGAGATTGAGTATATTGCAAGATCTAATTTTTTTATGTTGTTGTATTATAAATATTTATTTATTCTCATTTCATCTCATAAGAACTGATGATGACTTAATTAATTAAATCTGAAACGTTTTCTTTTATCGGGATTTTCCTTCGATAGAGGCTTTTCTGTTTGGTTTACTTCCTCTCCTTTTATTGATTATAAATAATTATGTATATAAAAGTAAGGGAAAAAAGACTTATAGACTTGAGATGAATGTTAGACAAAATTAAAAAAAAAAAAATTAATTAAATTGTATTTAAACTATCTTATTTTTACATGGATTTGATTACAATAACATCGCTTTTGATGTCTCTCGATTGAATTATTATGCGCATAGAAATAAGAAAAAACAAAACTTGAATTCGTGAACCTGGGATGTGTAATTAATGCTGGACACAGTGAATGCACTGTCCCATAAAATCCGGGACAAAATAGTCAACCTATCTTTAGAATAAGTATATGTAAATGTTTGTATATAAAAATATCATTTCTTCAAATCATTGTCAAAATGATATTTATTAATATTTCTAAATAATAGTAGAAATTAAAAATTGATATTAATATTAAAAGCTTTCTAGAAACATAATCTCATATTGTATAATAATAAAAAATATGACTTGGGCTTTACGAAATTTTTTTGGAAAAATTAAAAAATGTTCTTATGTATTTTGTAAAAATTATTTAAATCTAGCATTTTGCTTGTCTTATTTTGGAAAAGCATTTTCGAAATTGAATTGAATGACTTTTTTTTCTATCTACACCTTCATAAGCGTATACTCATGGAAGGTTTTTGGGGCGCCCCCCTCCCCCTCCCCTCCCCTCCCCATCCTAGTGATCCGAATCAAGACTAAATATAAACAATACTTTCTCTCTCTATATTCGATATATTTCATATATAGGGTAAGAGAAAGTAAAAATCATAAAATTGTCAGTTTAGTTATGTTTGTCTCAACCTTTCACAGGGGAAATTATAATTTCCTGCACATTTATTAAATATTATAAGGTAACAAATATTCAAATAACTCAAGAGACCTTATGGAACTCCTTCAGTAGTAAAAAATTTTGAATTTCTTTTCTTCTAAGTAAACAAACTTCAGCAATACTAATTAAGAAGAATAGGTAAACATCTTAAATTTATGGGTGGGCCCTTTGGCTCCCTTAAAAACGTATAGAGTTATAACTAAAAGATTGTGAAAAATTTCTTACATGATAATTATATTTCCCGAATTTAAAAAGTTAAAAAAAAGACGTTTTGCCATCTTCAAAAGGCATATTATTTATTAATTACAAAGAAAAGTACTTGAGAACTTTCTTATTGCAATTAATTTTTTTTTTTTGGGGGGGGGGGGGGAATAAGAGACTTTTAGTATTTAGAAAATAATTGATTTATACATTTTAATAAGAAATGTTAAAGCTGATTTTAAGAAAATTAAAAAAACTGATAAAATACATCAGTAAAATACTCACGTGGTCGTTTAACAGTGCCGTAACAAGGGTATGAAGCGCCTGTGGCAAGTGTCTAACATGCGCCCCCCCCTTCCCCCTCCCCATAAAGTTAGATTCACACCGGTACCTGACTTGACTTGAGTTGAGTCCGGTGGCGAACCCAGCCTATGTATTCCTATGGAGGTGCATTGATAATATGATTAAAAAAAAAAGTGCATGAGGTGGATTTGAACTCGCGAAGTTTGGTTTCTTGAGGATGGAAAAAAATTGCTTGATGACGAATTAACCACTTGAGCCACTCTTTACTTAATTGCTCTAGAGAGAAATAAGCCATATAACAAACATGAAATAAAAGAAGTATTAAAAAAATGTTAATATTCCACATATGATATATCATTTTTTATTACTTTTTATGCGGATTAATAATTTATAGTCTAAATTTTAATAGAATCCATAGTTTTCAAATAATTCAATGGGCAAACGTCAGATTGTTTATGCCTTGATGTAATTAAACAAAAAATTCTATCTAACATATGATAGATGTCATTAATTCTTGAATTCCCCCTGATTCCAGAGAACTAAAGCCCTTTTAATTATATGATCTAATTTGGGAGTTATTGGCGATCAAAGTTAAGCTTATTTTCGCCCTTAATGACATCAACACTCAAAATTCTATATTATCGAAAAAGCTTATTTAGCATTGTCTGATTAAAACCAAATTTTTACCAGAGATTTATAATTAAAAAATGAGTTTTTTTCTAAAGTTTCATCGAGATTGGTAAAGAAATAAATAAAATATTGGCTATTTTGTAAATTGAGTTTTAGAATTTGGGATCTCAGATAGAAGCCTAGACCCGGTTCATAGACGGCTCTCTTTACATATCCGGGATCGCGAATTCTAAAACTCAATTTACAAAATAGTCAATATTTTATTTATTTCTTTACCAATCTCAATGAAACTTTAGAAAAAAGCTCATTTTTCAATTATAAATCTCTGGTATAAATTTGGTTTTAATCAGACAATGCTAAATAAGCTTTTTCGATAATATAGAAAATTGAGTGTTGATGCCATTAAGGTCGAAAATAAGCTTAACTTTGATCGCCAATAACTCCCAAATTAGATCAAATAATTAAAAGGGGTTTAGTTCTCTGGAATCAGGGGGAATTCAAGAATTAATGACATGTATCATATGTTAGATAGAGTTTTTGTTTTAATTACATCAAGGCATAAACAATCTGACGTTTGCCCATTGAATAATTTGAAAACTATGTGCGCTATGGAAATTTTTATTATAAATTATTAATCCGCATAAAAAGTAATAAAAAATGATATATCATATGTGGAATATTAACATTTTTTTAATACTTCTTTTATTTCATGTTTCTTATATGGCTTATTTCTCTCTAGAGCGATTAAGTAAAGAGTGGCTCAAGTGGTTAATTCGTCAGCAAGCAATTTTTTTCCATTCTCAAGTAACCAAACTTCGCGAGTTCAAATCCACCTTCTGCACTTTTTTTTTTACCCTTCCTCCAAGTTGTGAGCTGCACGTGGTTTTTATTTACCACCAATATAATCAGTGAGGCGCTACGGGAGAGGGGGGCTGATATAATTGTCGGAGGCCATTTCCCCTCTCCCCCGTAGCGCCTCACTGATTATATTGGTGGTAAATAAAAAGAGCTTATACTCTTTGCTCACCACTAGTTCGGTCCCCTTTGTTTTGCGCCCCCAGCCCAGTTGCGCCCGTGGCGGGCGCCTGTTTTGCCACGCCCTCGTTACAGCCCTGTCGTTTAATATAATAATATTTTTTTTTTAGTATAAATAATATTTTTTTTAATACCCCTGCGACTTGCCGGTAAAGAGTTTTAGTGAGGAAGAAAAGTTTTACTATCAATACTTTCTTATTTTAATTTTTTTTTTAACGTTTGAAAGAGGTAAGATAGTTCTTTGATAATTTGAGACAGGGCTTATATTTAATTACAGTATAGTAATCTATTATCGGTTACACAACAATTTTGTCTTTCAGTAAATTTTTGTAGATATATATAAACATAATTAACTTAACTCTAAAGCAAATAAATAATTTTTTTTTTTTAAATTTAATTTTCTTTTTTTTTCCCATCTCTCAACAAAGATTAACTCCAATTACAGAGAGACGGAGGGGACATTGGCAGAGGCGTACCGAGGCAGTTGGGGGCCTGGGGCGGCACTAGAAGCGGGGGCCTTATATTGAATTTTTTTTTTTTGGGGGGCTGCTCATCTTTAAATATCCTTCTCCTCCATACACAAAAATATTTTTAAAATACCGTATATCCCTGAACCCCAAGGGCCCCGGGGCCTCTCAAAGGGAAATTTTGATTAAATTTTGTTTTTACTTGAGCCCTGAGGGCCCCGGGGCCTCTCAAAGAGAAATTTTCATTAAATTTTGTTTTTACTTGAGCCCTCCCCGGGGCCTCTCAAAGAGAAATTTTCATTAAATTTTCTTTTTTTCATCTAAATTTTCCCATTTTTACTTGAGCCCTGAAGGCCCCGGGGCCTCTCAAAGGGAAATTTTCATTAAATTTTGTTTTTACTTGAGCCTTGAGGGCCCCGGGGCCTCTCAAAGGGAAATTTTCATTAAATTTTGTTTTTACTTGAGCCCTCCCCGGGGCCTCTCAAAGAGAAATTTTCATTAAATTTTCTTTTTTTCATCTAAATTTTCCCATTTTTACTTGAGCCCTGAAGGCCCCGGGGCCTCTCAAAGGGAAATTTTCATTAAATTTTGTTTTTACTTGAGCCCCCGGGGCCTCTCAAAGAGAAATTTTCATTAAATTTTCTTTTTTTTCATCTAAATTTTCCCATTTTTACTTGAGCCCTGAGGGCCCCGGGGCCTCTCAAAGGGAAATTTTCATTAAATTTTGTTTTTACTTGAGCCCCCGGGGCCTCTCAAAGAGAAATTTTCATTAAATTTTCTTTTTTTCATCTAAATTTTCCCATTTTTACTTGAGCCCTGAGGGCCCCGGGGCCTCTCAAAGGGAAATTTTCATTAAATTTTTTTTTTATAAATATATGGGGGCCTATGCCGGCTCGGGGCCTGGGGCGGACCGCCCCCTCGCCCCCCCTCGGTACGCCACTGGACATTGGCACTGTTTGAAAATTTTCACGGCAAGTGGGATTTGAACCCGTGCTGTAGAGCAACTCTAGATTCGTAATCCGCAGTATAAACATATTTATTAAAATAATAAAAAATATTTTTTTTTTGCATAATTGCAACAAAATTAAATACATAGTGAACAAAACCTTAAATATATTTGAGGGCCCACTGGGATATTCCCGGTATCCCGGTGGGCCAGTCCAGCACTGAATCTTGATTAGTACTAAGGTTTCTACTCCCTGGGATTCCCCGAATAGCAAGATTTATAGTTTTAAAATTTTCAACATATATTGTACATTCACATATGACAGCTTCCGAATATTTGAGGATGGTCGAATAAATTTGGACCGAAACGTAGTAAAGTTGGGACTTTCATTGATGTAGACACCTCTTCCTGGCTGCCACCTCCTGTCATCGTTTGCAGAATAAGTTAATATCATTATATTGGGATACATAAAGAACTTATGAGAATTTTAATAAATCAAAAAAAATTTCAAAAAATAAATAAGTCATGACTTAAAAAAAAATCTTTTCTTCTTATTATTTGCCCTGAATTTCTTTTTTTTTTTGGTTGAGAAGGTCAAGGTCACAAAGTCTGCATATAAGAGTATGTTTTTTTAGTACAATAATATTTTTTTTTATCAATTGGTTTATAAAAGAAAAAAATAAAAAAAAAAATTAATTTTTTATCAATGTTTTTGTTTTTGTAACTTATCAATTACACAGAAATAAAAAAAAACGACTCTCTCGCCCTTGGCAGGACGGCATTCGGTTATGTGATATGAAAAAGGGAAAAAAAGGCTGACATAAAGGAAAGGAAGAAATACCAGCTTTAGTTCGGGAATCTCATGGTCGCCATCCACGTACTCACTAGAAGTGAGCCCCTGAATGAATAAATCTCCACTGAATAATTTACCCCAACACTCTTTAAGTATTATAGTGTACTAGAGGCCTACTCTTTAGCCAATTTTATTCAAAAGCTAACTATCAATTATCAACGTCGTATTCCTTTCCGTGAATTTGAAAAATCTGAAATACATCAGTAAAGTGTACTTCAAACAACTTTCTAGAAAAATTTTACAAATATATGTTTTAAAGGGCATATAGAAAATAGTTGATTTATGAATTTTAATTAAAATCGTTAAAGCCTGTTATACTTAATGAAAAGATTATGAAATATTTGGACGTTCTCAATTTAACATTTGCTTATTTATTTATCATTATAAACATATACATAAACAGAGCAACCATATAATAATGAAACCACGACAATGATACACGACAATTCCTCCTCACTAAGTTAGAACCACAGGTTCATAACGTACAGGTGTTTTTAATGGTCGCCCAAATCTTGACTTAGGGATATTAGGAAGATTCGTAGAGGAATTAATCGGTTCACCATTTCCAAGAGGTGATGAATTAATAGGTTCATCATTTTCAATAGAAGTAGATGTTCCCAAACCGTCGTTAGACAACTCTGAATTTTTTATTTCTTCCAATTTTTTAAAATCAATAAAAGTCCCTTCTGAAACAACCTTAGGCTCTGATGGTTCTTGCGGCTCCTTCTCTCCTCTTCTCTCATTCATAATATTATCCCCAATTCTTCTCATTTGGTCAATATGTCGTCTATGAACAGTACCATCCTCCGCTTTAATATTATAATGCACATCTCCTTCTCTTGAAATAACCTTTCCAAATTTCCATTTTTCATTTTGATCCCTATACATTCTGAATGCCACTGAATCCCCCACTTGAAAACTTCTTGAAATAATAGAGGGTTTTACATTTTTTTTAATAAGTTCATTTCTTAAATTAGGCCGAATTAAATCCAATTTGGATCTAATTTCTCTTCCCAAAAATAACATCGACGGCGATTGTCCCGTAATAGTATGAGGGGTCTTCCTATAAATTAAAAGGAAATCTTGTAGACTTTCTGTAATATCTTTCCCTTCGTCTAGCGACGCCCTCAGTGATTGTTTAAACGTTTGCACATTTCTTTCAGCCAATCCGTTGGAAGCCGGATGAAATGGTGCTGAAAAGCGTTGCGAAATGCCATTCGTTCTACAAAAATTCTGAAATTGTTCACTCTTGAATTGAGTTCCATTATCCGAAACCAAAACGTGTGGTAAACCAAAATTGGTAAAAAAACTAGAAAGGTGTCGAATAGTGACTGTAGATGTAATATTTTTAACTGGAATAACATCCACCCATTTACTGAAAGCATCGATAATAATTAAAAAATACAACCCTTTATACGGGCCCGCATAATCAACATGAATTCGTTCCATTGCCGACCTTGGATATTCCCATTTATGTAGCATAGAACTTTTTGCTGGCATGTTCTTAAATTTCTGACAGTGAACACAATTAGAACTTAAAAATTCGATTTCTTCATCCATTCTAGGCCACCAGACATAACTTCGGGCAAGACCCTTCATTTTCACTATACCTTGGTGCCCTAAATGTAATTCTTTTAAAATGTTTTGACGAAAAACTTCAGGAATATAAACACGATGACCCAAAAAGATACAGCCATGAAAAATAGAAAAATTTTCTTGAGGATACCCGAATGTCTCAGTTTTAGACAAAGAATTTCCACTCATAAGTGCTTGGAATAACTTAAAAACACTTTTGTCCTTTCGGGTTTCACGTTCAATGTCTAAAGCCGTAATAGGCAAAACTGATATTTGATTAATCGTAAAAATGTCATTTTCGTCAAATTGAAATTCATTTTTGCAATCTTTACGCGAAAATCGCGATAAAAAATCAGCATTCCCATGATCTTTCGTATTACGATATTCAATGCTATAATTGAATGTTTGGAGATATATTGCATATCTTTGCATCCTCAACGCGGACAAAGCCGGTAATTCTTTAATAGGATTAAAAATTGATACTAACGGCTTATGATCAGTAACTAAGACAAAATGATTACCGTATAAATACTGGAAAAACTTTTTAACCCCAAAAATAATTGCCAATGCTTCTTTATCAATTGAACTATACTTAAGCTCCGACTTATTAAGAGTCCTACTAGCAAAAGCAATTGGTCTTTCGGAACCATCATCAAGTCTATGACTTAACACTGCCCCCAGTCCAGTACTACTAGCGTCACAAGCTAAAACAAGTTTGAGACTTGGATCATAATGTATTAATACTCTATCCGAAACAATTGCTTGCTTAATAGCTTGAAATGCACTTTTACATTCCTGATCAAATTTAAAACGAATATTAGCCCTTAAAAGACGATTTAATGGGTACGCTATAGTACTCAATCCTTTGATAAATCTAGAATAAAAATTAACTAACCCAAGGAAAGACTTAACTTCACTTACATTTCTTGGCTCTTCAGCTTCCAACACTGCTTTGATTTTATCAGGACATTTTTTTAAACCCTCAGCACTAATAATATAACCGCAATATTGAATAGAATTTTTTAAAAACTCACACTTCTCCGTATTAACTCTTATATTGTAATCACTTAAACGTTTAAAAACTTTTTCTAAAATTTCAATATGTTGTTCTCTCGTTTCAGAACTAATACAAATATCATCAAAAAAAACCTGAACCCCTTTAATTCCATGTAAAACCTCTTCAATCGTACGTTGCCAAATTGCGGGAGCTGAAGTAATGCCAAACGGCAATCTATTATAATGATAAAGCCCCTTAATTGTGTTAATAGTAAGGAAATGTCTATCCCTTTCATCTATCTCTATCTGATTATACGCTTGAGAAATATCTATCTTCGAAAAATATTTGCTTTTTCCTATATTTGCCAAAATTCTTTCAATACTCGGAATAGGGTAATCCTCAACAACCAGTTGGGGATTAATAGTAATCTTAAAATCACCACAAAGACGTAAAGCACCATTTTTTTTTACCACTGGAACTACTGGAGTTGCGAATTCTGAATGACGGACTTTGCTTATAATTCCTTCTCTTTCCAAACGATCAATTTCAGTTTCCATTTTAGAAATCAAAGAAAAAGCTACGTTCCTAACCTTTTTGAAAACAGGCGTATACCCTTCCTTAAGGAAAATACGGGCCTTAAAATTCTTAACCTTCCCCATTTTATTATCAAAAACGTTATAATATTTTTTTTTTTAAATTCTCGAGTTCAAATTTAAAACTCTCTATGTTAAAAACACTAACATTATTCAAATTAAAAATTGTCTTCCAATCTAAATTTATTAAGCGCAACCACTCTAAACCTAATATATTTGCATAAGATCCATCAACTACATACAATGTCAAACTATTCAATTTTTCATCATTTTCTTTAATTTTAACACCGATTTCACATTTACCAGCTAAAGGAACGAGCTCACCTGTATAGGTATATAATTTTAACTTGGTTGGAAACAACTTCTTAAAAGGCAGATATTTCTTAAAGGTAGATAGCCCAATCAAAGAAACAGACGCTCCTGTATCCACCTGAAACGAAATTTTGATATTATCTAACCATAAAAAACATTTAACCTTTTCTCTCAATTTAGGGTCTTGAAGTTGCCAAGCCGTGTGCAAAATATTGGCTTCCCCTTCATCATTTGCAATATCTCCAACATTCAACTCTTGGCATTTATAATTACGAAAGGTTTTCTTATCTTGGCTATTGCCTCCAGCTGATTCACTTTTCTTAAAACAAACTGAAGCAATGTGGCCCTTTTTACCGCAGAAAAAGCATGTCGCCATTTTATAACGGCACTCCGTGTCAGAATGAGTTGAAAATCCGCAATGGTTGCATTTCTTATTATTTAAAATTCTTTTCTTAGTTAAATTTTGGCTTACTTTGTTGACATTAATATCTTCACTATTGGGAAAATTCTTGAGAGCGTTGCGATTAATTTCAAAAGATACTGCGAAATCAATTGCCCCGTCAAATTTAAGATCCTTCTGTTCTAATAATTTCAACCTCAATTCAGAATTCCTAATTCCATTTACAAATTGAGTACATAAAGCATCAGGAAACCAATCAGCAGGAAATTTACAAAAACGGCTCATTTTTTTTAATTCAGCTGCAAAATTCTTACAAGACTCTCCTTCAGCTTGGAGTCTATTTTGAAAACGAACCCTTTCGACTAGAACATTAGGTTCTGGCTCAAAAAAATTATTCAAAATGAGTTTTAAATCATTAAAAGTCTTACTTTCAGGTGCTTTCGGTTCACATAAGTCACAAATTCTCTCATATGCATGTTCACCAATTACGTCCAATAAAATTAAAACTTTTTTATCTTCTTTGACACCATATAATGAAAACTTATTCTCCAAACGTTTAAGATACGTCTTCCAATTCGATTTGGAATCATCATATGGCTCAATAGACCATTTGGCCGTTTCAATTTTAACTTCTTCATTAGGCATTTTGAAAAGAAAAAAAACTATTTATAAATAAAAAAAATACCTAAGTTAATCCTCGTCGCCAGTTAATTGTTATACTTAATGAAAAGATTATGAAATATTTGGACGTTCTCAATTTAACATTTGCTTATTTATTTATCATTATAAACATATACATAAACAGAGCAACCATATAATAATGAAACCACGACAATGATACACGACAAAGCCAATTTTGTGAAAATCGCAAAAAACTGAAAAAGTACATCAGTAAAGTGTACTTCAAACAATTTTCACGAAAAAATTTACTGACATTCTTTTTAAAGAGCATCTACAAAATAGTTGATTTATGAATTTTAATCATAATAGGAAAACATTTTAAACACCGTTACTATGGCAACCATTTCTCCTATCTCACAATAGTAAAGTGTGCTTCATAAGAGTTCAAAGACAAAATGAGAATATACATTTTAAAGAGCATCTAAAAAATAATTGATTTTTGAATTTTAATCAAAATTGTTGGAGCGAATTTTGAGAAAATTGAAAAAAAAAAAAAAAAAAACTGAAAATATATTAACTTTTTCCTATTAAGTACAAGAGTAGTGTGCTTCAAAAGATTTCCAGGTCAAAATGAGAATATACATTTTAAAGAGCATCTAAAAAATAAATTATTTATGAATTTTAAACAAAATCGTTGAAGCAAATTTTGAGAAAATCCAAATATCTGAAAAAGTATAATCAGACAGCGCGACCCACTTTTTTGAACTCAAAACTTGTATATCCATCAAAATCTCGACATTTTTGACGTGATCGCAATACTTTCTCTATATATTTCATATATATGGTAAGAGAGTGTAAAAATACAAAATACATGGTTCCCGATTAAATGATTTACAAACGAATCTTTCAAAAAATAAATTAAGATAATCTAATTCTTCGTCTTCTTCTTCTGTCCTCGCCTTTTCCCCGCGATGCGGGGTCAGCGGACCTCACTATTTCCCTCCAACCCTATCAAGCGTTTTTGCGACAGGAAGAAATAAGACAGGCCGGCCCGTCATACGGTCTGACGCCTGTTGAAAAGAGGAAGGAAGAGACAGACATACAAATAACTGAAGGACTGTCGGTCCCAGCTCGGGCAGCTCGTGGTCGCCATCCACGTACCCACAAGATGTGGGCCCCTGAGCGAAAATAAGATAATCTAATTAATTTTTAATAAAATTAAACTAAATTTTTCTCTCCAATTTTTAGTGCACCTAAGCTCGAGTTTCCAAACCACATCCGTCTTTGATAAAGTTCTTCATAATTAAAACAAAAAATGTTAATATATATAAAACACAAATGATTTAATGAAGTAGGCCTAAATTAAATTAAAGACATAATTTTATATGTTTTAATATAAGGTTAGCTTAGAAGCAAAAATTTTATATGAAAAAATTTTGCAGTAATGGATTTAATTTGGAATCATAATTTCATAATTTTCCAATATATTTCAAAGATGATATTTAAGTGTGCTTGAGTGTAAAAGTGTAGTTGTATAAAAATATTGGGGAGCCATTTTATCCTTTCGCACCGGGCTCTTAGTATCACCCTACGGCTCTGATACTACGTCTACTATAGGGAATATAAATTAATAATTCATTATTTAGAGAAAATTTTTGAAGTTATTTTGTTGTTAAAAAAAAGTATTAAGACGAGCAATAAAACGCATATTATTCTTTAACCTAGATAAATATTTAAAGGGAAATCAATAACATGGTGTGACTTCACAAACATATAATTTAAATTTTTATAAATGTATTGTATAATTTGAAAGTGATTATTTTAAGGGTTGAAGCTCTGAAAATCTCAGTGATAGGAGGCCATGTCCGCTGGACTGAACATCGTCGGCTGTTTCGACCGGGTACGAATCCCAGCTCCTCCCCACTATGTAACGTTTTCCACCCCTCTTGGATCTGTATTAGGAGGGGATGAATTACCTCCCCTTTGCTTTCGCCGGTTCCCGGCCGTCACAGGCCTCCATACCTCATTCGATGGAGGCCCGGAACGTGTACCATATTAACATTTCTCAATTCGATATTTGCACCGGATTCAGATTATGTCCTTCACCGTGGTTGCCACGTGCACAATATTCCTGCATGCATAAATTGATTATAACCCCAATCAACCGATGCGGGAGTTAGTGTATGCACTAGGTCAACTAACAGGTAAAAATCACTCAGCTTAATTTATTTTACAAATCAATTTACTCTGGTAGATTGAATTTTTGTAGCCTTTATGATTACAGAGAAATCAATGAGAGTAGAGTTAATAAATACAATATAATTTATTTAGTAACCATTTGTTTTTTTGTTATACAAAAATAAGAAAAAAATTTATTTTGTCATTTAATTAAAAATTCTATTCTCTTTTTAGTCAAAAAATAATAGAATATAAATTAATTACATATTTTAATCTAAGTAAATCATTACTTACATTAAAAAAAAAAATTTGTATTAATTTCTCATCTCATTGTCATCTCTTGTTGAAAAATTTAATTATGGTTTTTTTTTATTTAAATATATATGATTAATTCAGATATTTTAATTCAGGGTTATCCTGTAATGATTCCAACAAGTACTTGGTACCTATACCAGCTGAGTTTTGTTTTGCTTCTGGTTTATGAAGTGCGCACCCACGACCAACAGGTAACTGACAACAGTTTCCAATAATACTCATCCTAATATACAGTATAATAATAATATATCACTTAAATTGCTTATATCGTTATAGTGAAACTAAATACTTTTTTTTAATTCTTTAAAATTTAATAAAAAAATAAAAGATTAAATTTTTTCCCAAAATGATTGTCAAGAAAAAGTTTTTTTCGCCCCAAATTGTTATTTGGCTCTTTCTTGTCGGGTGCATAAAATTTTTTAGCCCTTGCTATGACCCACTTTTAATGAGCCTGATAAATTGATTTGTACATGTGGGAGTACTGGGCAATTCTTTTGCCCCCCCCCCTCCCTCACTCTTGTCCCATTTAACACCTCTAAATATCGCTGAGAGTTGATTCTGAATCTAAAGATGAATTATATGTTTAATAATATTATTTAAGGTGGCCCGGTTGTCTGTAGAAATATTTATTGTATAAATGAATATTTTAAAATTCATAATATTATTATTATGTTTGGACCTAAGACACTTTGAACTGCGGCCATTAGTTTATCTTTTGAAATTCATAATATTGTATGGCGAGTATACCTATTCAATACTTCGGAACCATTCTTCGGAAAATTCTTTAAAGAAATTCTAACTTTTTTTTGTAAATATGGCGGAGGCCGCGGACATAAAAAACTTAGAATTTAATTAGGTTTACAATCTCCCAAACATATCCAAAAATTAGAACAATCCGAGCTTTTTCGACTATTGTGATTATATTGTTCATTGAGGGACAATAGTCCCACCCAGAGGTCTACTAGGTTTTAGAGCCCTGCCCGTAGGCAACCATTTACGGTCGTCAGTCTAATGGGTTGCCTCAAAATGGACGTTCCCCCTGCAATTCTATAAACCATATATTTTAATTTGGGAACATTAGCGTGACTAGGTGGGGACGAAGGGGGCCCCCGCCCCAGGCGCTTCAAGCCTCTGGCGCCCCTCGATACCGACATTGACGCCCTAGGGCATTTAAGATATAGCCCAGGGACGGTGATTTTATCATATTCTTTCCATGGATTGACTAAAAAATTGATAATTTTCTTTTAAAATTATATTACAACTTGAAAAACCGCGTCCAGTTGAGCTTCGTCCCTCCCCCCCCTGCGCTCAAAGGCTAGTTACGCCACTGTTTGGGAAGCAGTGAATTGATCTGATTTTAAAAATGTGGCTTATAAAAAAGTGAAAAATAACAAAATATTTCAGATAACTGTTGGGATCAATATGTTTTTATTTACTTATTTATTTAGTTGAGAAATATTTACAGAAAAAAAAAAAAATCAAAAACAAAAACAAAATATTTCTAATTCTCTCTAACAGATTTAAAATATAAAATAAAATATTTAAAATTAAATATCTGGAATACTACGAACTTGTTTGTTAATCTTAACATTTCTATTATTAAGATTATTTTATTTAACGCAAAAAAGCTTTTGAACAAAATCGGCCAAAAAATACTAGTAGGCTACCTTACTGATGTACTTTTTCAGTTTTTTCGATTTTCTCAAAATTGTGTCCAACGATTTTGATTAAAATTCAAAAATCAACTATTTTTTTACATGCTCTTTAAAAAGTATATCAGTAAAATTTTTCATGAAAATTGTTTGAAGTACACTTTGTTGTAGTTCAGATTTTTCCAATTCATTTTCCGGCTCTTCCTTCCATAGAGCCAATGTTAAATCCATATGGGAATTTGTATGTTAATTTCGATTCAAAAGGAGGGGCCCCTTAACTTTTTACACATTAAAAAAAAATTTTCCAATTCTTATGAAATTTTGTATTTATTTAGGATTCTCTATTGTGTATAAAATATCCAATTATGAGATTAAAATTTTGAATAATAAACATAGTTTATTTCAAGCAGTCAACATTTAAAATACATGAAGCCTATGGAAATTTTGAATCAACTTTTTTACTTTTTACTTTCTCTTACCTCTATATATGTTAAATTATATAGAGAGAAAGTATTGGATTCATGTCAAAAATTCGATGTCGAGATTTTGATGGATCTACACGTTTTGAGGTCCCCTGAATCCAAAAAAGTGGTTTTCGCGACATGATCTGTCTGTCTGTCTTTGTGTGTGTGTGTCTGTTTTCAATTTAAAGCATGAAGGAATTTTAAACTTTGTAGTCTTTTTTATTATAGATAGAGTATTAAAAAAAAAATTAACCCGTAACCATCAAAGCGTCCCGGATGCAAGTAAAAACGAATCCCAAATGCAACTCCGCGGCAAAGAGTCCGAACAAAGAAGCCAAGTGTGTACTAGGCTTAAATTGTTGTTTCTGAAAAATACTGCAAGCCGGTCTAGCGATTAAATATAGCCCCAATTTCAAAGTTTAATTATGTTTTTTAAAACAGAGAATAATTGTAAAATAAAATTAAAGTATCATTATTTAATATTACAGGATGAATCTGCTGCTTCAGCTAGGGAAGAAGCATTACAAGTGATTCACGATGTTGCCACAGAATCGAGACGAGTGTTATGTGTTACCGAACTGTACCGATCACTACCGGTTCCACTGGTTCCACTACGATACGAATCGGCACGTCAAAAAACCGATATGGCCGCTATGGTTTTACAGGATATCGGAATTGCACATCATCTGAGTAAGTTAATCTAAAACATTTTGCCATAATAATAATAAATTTTTTTTATTAAGGTGCGCGCCTCGAAAAGCCGTTAGAACACGATCCACTACCGAGTTACTCTAGGCGGCAAGAGATGGCGTTAGTTTTTCCCATAGGGATACATGAATTTTTCATTTTATTTGAAAGATTCCAGCTAATTAATTAAGGATAGAAAATTAATTATTTTCCAGCACAATGATTATTAATTTAATTATCTATAAGATATAGAGCGAATTTTTTAAAAATATCTTTTATTTAATCCGATTAATCTAAAAAAAAATTTTATTTTCTCGAAAATCAAAAAAAGGGCTTCAATAAGTTGTAGATATTTTAAATAGCTTTAATTTTAAAAACAATTTGAGGTCGATAGCTTCAAAATTGTGGCCGCTGGAATCTTCCAAAATTAGCACCCCGAGACGCGCACCTTAAACTACCTGTGATAGGCCCTGGAGGGGGGAGGGGGGGTTCTCGGGATGGAATTAGTAGTTGTTCACATAAATATTTTTTAATTAATAAATTATTAATTTTTTAATGATAAATAAAAAAATATAATTAAATTAAAAGTTTAGAGAATTTCGTAAATAAATATGAGCACACATCTAATAGCACACTCTTTTGGCTGATTTTTTAGCTTAAAGAGTTAACATGGCTAAAATTCTTTATTTTATTTTTTTTCGTTCATTTATTTTTTCTTTTATGAATATAATAAACAAACAAATATTAGAGACACTGATTGCTGATTATATGTTTAGTTGTTGCTCAATGATTCATGTTTTTGACTTATTTCTCCCTGCATCATAGAAGTCTTTCGGCCAGCAAGCTGGCGCAATTCTTTTTGTTTACCAATTTGTTCGGTTAATTTAAATAATAAAGATGAAATGCTAGATAAATTATTAATTAAGTTAATTAAATTTTATTAATTATAAATTTAAAAAAAAATTAATATTAAAATAATAATTTCGCGAAAAATCTTAAATAAATATGAGCTCACCTCCAGTGGATGCTTTTATTGTCATGATTTATTTGATTAATTTAATTAATTATTAATTTTGTAAAATTATTATTTTATTTAACACAGTACATATTTTCTTTCTTGGATTTAATAACCAAAAATATTAGAGAGATTCAAATGATTACTACCTTACTAGCCGTTTCAAAAGTCATATGTGTAGGCCTAGTTAATTTCAAATAGATTCATGGAAAATTTTGGATTTCTATAGAACATCATACTTATATATAAAGCCCTTAAGCCGGTGTCAGATGTGTGAACGCACCAATCAGGCCTCAGCGATGCCTCAGGGACAGCGCTGATTGGCGAAATTCAGAGAGGGCGGGGCGGAGTCAGAGCGGCAAATTCAAAATTTTTAACTACTAAACGCGTACCGCCCGCCAGGGCCAAGTTGATATATATATGTATATATTTACCCCGTTTAATTTTATATATATATATATGTATATATCATATATATATATATATATATATATAGGCTAGATTTAATAAAGCTTCTTTTTGTTTTGTGTGCCTGAAAGTAAATTTATTTTATTCAAGAGACTGTATATGGAAATTCCTATAGAATTAGTTATTGTTATTTTAAACATTTTAAATAAATATTTAAGCCTTCTGAGATAATTAATATTCTTTAGTCCGGGAGGTATTTAGTTGTCTTAGGTGAAGAAGTGTTTGTGTTATTTTTAATTAAAGAATTTTTTTATATTTTATTATATAGTCAGTCTGAAATACAAATTTTATAAAAACTTTACATTTTTTTCTATAGTCACTATATTTTGAAACTGACAAAAAAAAATCTGGTGTTACCCTTACCCTTATGTAAGGGAAAGTTGTGCACCATTCTTGTCACACCAGATTTTTTGTGTCAAGATATATTTAGTTCCCCATAGCACCTTAGTTAATTTGACCACTTGCTTTCTTACATAAAAAAAAGTAAAAAAAAGTCAATTGTTACAAAATCTCCATAGGCTCTATGTATTTTATCTGTTGACTGCTTGAAATAAACTATGGTTATTTTCCAAAATTTTAATCTCATATTTGGATATTTTATACACAATAGAGAATCCCAAATAAATACAAAATTTCATAAGAATTGGAAACATTTTTTTTAAATGTGTAAAAAGGGGACCTCCTTTTATTGGCTCTATGGAAGGAAGAGCTTTAAATACACTTTACTAATGTATTTCAGATTTTTCAAATTCATTTTCCGGCTCTTCCTTCCATAGAGTCAATGTTAAATCCCCATATGTGGATTTGCATGTTAATTTCGATTCAAAAGGGTCCTCTTTGGAACGTTTTACATAAATTTTTTTTTTCAATTCTTATTAAATTTTGTATTTATTTAGAATTCCCTATTGTGTATAAAATATCCAAATATGAGATTAAAATTTTGATAAATAAATATACAATAGTTTATTTCAAGCAGCCAAAATACACATTACTTAATAAATGCAAATGGTCAAATTAACTAATGTGCTATGGGTAACTAAATATATCTCGACACAAAAATTTTGGTGTGACAAGCATAATACCCAACAAGAGCTGTTTGTACGCTGTGCGACTAGTCACACCAGATTTTTTTTTAAATCAACTATTAACTTTATTTTAAAGTTCTCTATACTTAGCCTGTTTAGAATATCTATTGATATATTTCCATCAATGTACATTATATTGATTGGGTGGAAGGGGGAGAAATTCTCCCCCTACCTGTTGAGTCACGAAAGGGTGCATTTCGTCTGCTAGATTAGTCGTGTGAGGTTTATTTGCTATTTTGTCCATTGATTTCTCTAATGGGGAGTCAGTCGGTATCGTCGATCTCGCTGCTGCTGTTTGTTATGACATGTTATTCTTGATTCGCGTTTATTGCCGCTCTCGTTTGTACTTCTCTCCGAATTTTTTCAGTCTTTTTCAAGTAGAATATATTGAAATTGTTCACTATTTTCTTCATCATTTTGTTTTCGCTGAGGCAAGGGGGCGTGGATGAGGGATGATCCAGATCATTGCTTCCCCAAAATATTTTTTTTTTATAGCTCAATATTTTTTTAATATAATATATTGGAAGGTCTTTGCTCTTTAAAAAGAATATCAGTTTATTTTTTCGTGAAAATTGTTTATTTTACTGATTAAAATTAATTAGCTTTAATTTTTCCTAAGGCGAGATAGAATCTAATACTTTCTAAAAGAAAAAATTTGGTTTTGTGAGCTCCTTAAAATGAGGCCGTCTACCCCTAATCTGACATTATGATAGTCTAAATCCACCCCCCCCCCCCGGAAAATTCTCTACCTATTATAAAATATCCATGAAAATCCGTCCAGTGCACTTTCTCTGACTCAACTGAACTGAGTTGGAGCAAGTGTACAGTACTTTAAAACGACTGCAGAATAAGCAGTCGAAACGTTGTGTACTTCAATCAATTTTCACCAAAAATTTTACTAATATACTTTTTAAAGAGCATGTACTAAATAATTGATTTTTTAATCGAAATCGTTAGAGCCGATTTTGAGAAAATCCAAAAAAACTTAAAAAGTACTTCCTTAAACTACTAGTACTTCTTGGCCGATTTTGTTCAAAAGCCTTTTTTCTCGCCTAACTTAAATCTAAAATTTCAACCTCATAGCTCATTTCCTTCATGCTTAAAAATGTTACTTACACGCAGACCAATTTATGGGACCCCATTTTTTGGTCTCATGAGACCTCGAAAGGTGTACAGGTATATCCATCAAAATCACAACCTCAAATTTTTTCTATATATATTACATATATAGGTAAGAGGAAGTAAAAAATCATTCGGTAAAAGATTTTAGCTTATGTGAATTCTTCTCAAAATATTCTGTTTTCATTGGAATCTAGATGAATCTAAATCAACCTGATTCCATTTACGAACATCTTTAAATTCAAAGATAAAAATTAATAGACATTAATTTCCGGCACATCCAATCAAAATTGAAATTAGAAAATGTATTTGTCTCTTTGTTTGAATGAAATCAAAGTTGTGCGCCCCTATCTTAAATTAAATTCCTAAAAGCTTACCTTTGTAACAAGGTATATAGGTGTACTGTAATTCAAACCATTCAAAGACCTCTTTATAGAGAAAATGTGAATAATTCTTCACCTTCATCTTTGTACCTACATTAATTTCAAAATACCAGCGGAGGGGAAGAGGAATCAAAATTAGGATCCTAGTTAACCTAGAGCTTTGAAAATTTTATTCAGTAGCTTATAACTCCCATGACAATACAAAATTTCATATGCGTCATTTTTGTGCTCAATTAATTTCAAAATGGCGGGCGGTCAAAAAAAGAGGGAGGAAATTTCATATCAAAATTTCTCTTATTTATAATTAATTTTATGCAAATTAACACCCCCTCCCATTCAAAAATTGTATTAAGATATTAATTTTCAGTTTGAGAGATGTGTACAATATTTACTCAGAAATAAACTCTGATTTTCGTCATAAGAAATATAAAACAATTTGAATGCTAGAAAAAATTTTTCTTACCCCTCCCCTCTCCACCTACACCGTTAGAAAATAATTTTTTTAAAGTTTAAAAATGAACAAATGAAGGGTGTGATTTTTTGTAAATAAGAAAAAAATACTAAGAAAAATAATAATGGGCAAGATAATACAATTAAGGTTGTTCGCACATTAAGGCATTTATCAGTATCGTATCCAGGTGAGGGCGAAGGGGGCCGCTCGCCCCCCCCCCCCGCCCCAGGCGCATCAAGCCTATGGCGCCCCTCGCACATCCGGCTTTACTCCGGCTTTCCGACCTTTTACCTAAATCTCCGGTTTTTTCTCCGGATTTTTTTTTTTAATTTCATAATAAATTCATTTTATATCACAAACCCGGAGAAAAATTACAAAAAAAAGTCCCCCCTTCTGGGTTGAATCGCATCATAAAGCAAGGGCGAATACAGGGGGGTAAAGGGGGTAATTACCCCCCCCCCGAGATTTGAAAAAACAAAAACAAATTTTTTTCGAAAACAAATTTATTTTTAATGTAAAAATTTAAATATTAATTCTTAAAAATTTGATTTGTATTTATATTCTGGCAAACAAGTACAGAATGCGCCTTTAAATTACCGAAATTTAAAAAAAAAATTGTGTGCTGTGCTACCAATCACACCAGATTACCCCCGAGAAACTCCTCTGGATCCGCTCTTGTCATAATGTGTACTTAAACTATTTTCACGTAAAGTTTTAATGATATACTTTTTAAAGAGTATCTAAAAAAAATTGATTTTTGAATTTTAATCAAAATCCTTGGAGCGTATTTTGAGAAATCGATAAAAACTGAAAAAATACATTAGTAAAGTACTAGTACCCTTTGGCTGATGTGATTGAAATTTCTTCAAATACTTGCGACATAGGTACTTGACTTAAGTATAAAATTTGAGTATCGAGAGTTTTTTCGTTTTTGAGTAATTCCCATAACCCACATTTTTTGATTTTTCACTTGAAATCAATTTAATTTATTGTGAAAAAATATTAAATTTCAAGAAGATCGTATTCCAGTTAAAATATCAAAACATAATGTTTATGTAAATTTCTCTGAAAGAGATTTTATTGCTTTTAAATGGCTGTTTTATTGCTTTTCTTGAAATTGCCATTAAAAGGAGGCGATTCCCTTTAGCTTGAATTTGACGTCATTTTCACTATCATTTGAATGAATTTCAACTGAAATATCAAAAAATGTGGATTAAATTAAATAACTCAATAAGGAAAGAACTCTCGATACTCAAATTTTATACTTTAGCTAAGTATTCACGTCCCAAGCATGGGTGGGAATTTCATTCCAATCGATCAAATAGTACCAGTAGTTCACTGATGTTTTTTTTCATTTTTTTTAAATATATTTTTCTCACAATTGGTTTTGGCAATTATATTTTAGATGCTTTTTAAAATGTATATTCTTATTTTGTAGACAAAATTGTTTGAAGCCCACTTTACTTATGTGCTGGTCCAATGCCCCCCCCCCCCCAGCCAAATTCTCTAGTTACGCCCACGGCCGGCGCTCTAGGATAAGTGTAGTCAACCCGCCACGAAAGCGTGGAGGTCCAGGGGGTGCAATTTTGCTCAATCTTGAGCACAAGCAAACTTGCTATCTTAAGCGATATATTGACTGGCTAATGAACAGTCTATTTGAGCGTTGGTTGAAAAAATTCCATTTTTTTCAAACAAGGCTCTACCTAGTTAATAAATATTAAATTGTATGAATTTTCTTCACGGCTTACAAAACGTGATCTATATAATATCTTATATAGGCCTATTATATATATAATTTCTTATTTATCATTTAATTATGTTTTCGTATTTAAATATTTAAATTCAATATTTTTTTTTAAATTGTTCAATTTAAATTCCCCTTTTTTAAAATGAATACTTGGCAAGAAAATACAATCTAGTTATGGCCATGCCAAATTAATGCAAATTATAAAGTAAAAAATAATAAATATGACATTAAAAGAGTTTAATCAAGAATCGATACATAGCTGAATTTTATTAATTGCTTCACGCAATAACTTGTAGGAATCTTAAGACGCAAACTTTTCAAAATCACGTGTCTTAACAAATCATTGATTTACACTGAATTCAAAAGGGAAGGGAGGAAAAGAACAATAATAAAATGAGAGAGTTAAACGGAAATATTTTGCCTTTAAATGGTGATAAATAATTTCTAGCATTTTCAACAGTTTTGACATTCCTAGAAATCTTATGTTGAATTGAAGGTCGGCGCTGCCCAAAACTGCTAGCCCCTGAACCTTAGTGGAGCGTGGAAATAAGTTTTTAAACAAAATCGTCCAAAGAGCACTAGTACTTTACTGATGTACTTTTTCAGTTGTTTTTTTCTATTTTCTCAAAATTCGCTCTAACGATTTTGATTAAAATTCAATTATTTATCAATTATTTTTTAGATGCTCTTTAAAATGTTTATTCTCATTTTGCTCTCAAAATTATTTGAAGACTACTTTACTCCTGTACTTCATAGGAAAGATAGGAGAAATGATTGACATGGAGACAAAATATAAATATTTCCCCATGTTTATAAATTGTCCATCATGAAATTCGAATTGTACCGTACTGTCGGAAGCTAATCATATGTCGACACAAAAAATCTGGTGTTATCAGTCACACCAGATTTTTCAATATTCAATACAATTTTACTGCTTAAAAATTAAGTTTAGACAAAAATTTTTTTAATTGAAGTAATTGCAACGTAAAAAAATTTAGTTTATTTAAAATATGCACGCTTTCACTGTCAGAAAGTTATCTGCTTATTTTTTTTATTTTGAGATAATAATGAGAGGACTTTGCTCTTTCTATTGTTGAATTAAAATATTCCTGGTACTATTAACTTGAGAGAAATAATATTCATTTGTAAAATTTCTCTATTCATCATTTTGAACTTGTGTTTGAGAAAAATGTTTTCGTGTCCACTCGTTTTAGTAGCGATCCCGTACTCTTACTACTTTACTGTATGTTATCCTGCTACCCGCCCTTAGTACGCCAATAATTTTTCAAAGTTTTCCCTAACCGCTTGTGGGTCCTTTCGGCCCAGAGGGCCTAATCATGTCAGCGTCGTTCTTTAATGCATATAAAGTCAATTAATTTTCGTTGATGAAATATAGAGTTAAATAAAATCTATATAAGTTAATTAGAAAAATATATATGATAATTTGGTTAAAAATGTTGATTAAGTTAAAGAAAGCGGAAATTTGGCATGATTGAATTTAATATTCCATAATGGGATAGATAGGTGATTCAGAAAAGGCAAAATGAATGTTAATAAAAATAGACACCTCCTCCCAAACGACGAATCAATATGAAACTGCTATAAATATCCTCCGGCGGCTCTTTTCAAGTTACCAGTTAATCAATTGCCAGCCAATGCACTCAATGTAGACATAAATATAAAGAGGAGAAGTCCTCTCCAGAAAGTGTTATTAAACCAAAATCAATCATCAGTCACAAAACAAATGTTTGAGATCCCAAATGAGATATTACAGGACTTGCATATCAAACAGGTTGCCAAATGAAAAATCAAAATTAAGAAATTTAAATTGTTTAAAAATTGTTTTTAATTAAAGAGACAGTGTCCTAACAAAGTCGGCTAACTCTAACTACCTCAATGATTGGGCCTACTATAAATATTCGATATATCCCGGGCATGTCACACTCGAGAAGAAATTTTTGTGATCCTCAAAAATATACCGGTCCTTTCTTAAATATTCTCAGTGATAAAAAGGTTGAGAAACACTGCTGTAGATTAAAACACAAATAATTAATTCAGATATTATTTTCAAATATAAAAATTCAGCAGTACAGTATTCTCGTTTTAAATTCTTTGATGCACTTTTTGGATAAAATATTTACATTTTTATAAAAAAAATTGATAAGATACATTTTGAATGCCCTTATTTATATTTCCATATTTCTTTAAATTTTTTTTATAAACAATTATTAAATGGAGCACCGCTAACGATGAAGACTCCAACAATGCTTTAACTTTTATACAATCACATGAAACAAACAAAAGTCGCCAGAGGCGTATATAAGGGGGGGGGGCGAGGGGGCCCGGCGCCCTCCCCGAAATCTTTTTTTAATGACACTAATAGGTTATGTATGACATTTTGAAAGAAAACAATTCATAATCTTTTAATATTTTGCAATGATTTCGGAAATAAGGAAGGAACTTGCCATTATCTTAAGGGGGAACGGGAGCGAAGTGGTTACGCATGTTTTTCCCGCTAAGATGGCGTAGTGTGTCATAAAAAGTATGCCCAAAAATCAAGTAATTCAAAAATTTGCCAAGAGATGTCAGAATGGTAGCTAATAATATTTAATGCAATTGGTTGATTTTCATTGATCTTTAAACAATAAATACTTTATAATTGTTATTATATACTATGTATCTTTTATAAAAGCATAAAAATATATAAATATAGGCCAGATATAGGCTAATACTATACCGTCTGTTAGACTAGCCTGCCATCTATTGCAAGAATGCTGAACTAATTTGACAGTTGGTTTTTAAATAAATCATCTGAGCTTATTTTAAAAATTTCTTAATTAATATGTGATTAATAATAACAATAAATTCATTTTTATATTTAAAAAAAAATTAAAGATTTGTGGGACAGATTGTTTTTTTGTATTTGCTTGATAACAAAAAAATTAATTACGATAATTTTTTAATAAGTCATTAAAAATATTATAGCTTTTTTTTTATTAAATTGCCTCCCTAGAAGTTGATTTATTACGTATTTTTAAAATTTTGACAGATAATTTTTAATTTTAAATTTTTCAGGGCTGTGATTCAAAAATACATTTTTATTAAGTAAACGAGTAAATAATAAAAAAAATTTTAAACAAGAACATAGAAAACTTCTATTAAATAATAATACTCGTCCACCATTTTTTTTTTTTTTTTTTTTTTTTCTAGAGAGGAGCGCTGCCCTGCCATAAATATTGGTTTTTGAGTATTTCCCTTGGCCCTGACTCCAAATTATTTTGAGGCTTAATGATGTTTCTTGTATTTTTAGCGCTAATGGACACTTTAGCACGAAGCCTCCTTGAATCAGACCGATATATCCTGGCCTCTAGGATTCTAGCCTTGAATGAGAGCACGGGCCACGTCGACAATATGGTCTCTTGGAGAAGACACCCGTCCAGTGAATCGACGACGAGATTGGAACACCTGGCCCCTAGAAAAGTTGAGAATGAAGGTCCTCAGAAAGGGGCCAGGCCAGAAGCATTCTATCCCTGGTGAGAATTACGTAATTTCAAAAAATTTTATATAATTATTTAGAATTGTCAAGTATATTGTTTATAAATATTAATATATAAATACTGTACTACCCAAATCTATAAACATATATACGTGTATATGGCCAATTTCTATATTTTTGTTTGAAAAAGTGCGCCGCATAAATAAAAGTAATATAAAAATTGAAATATATTAGTATATATACTAATATTTTCATTTTAACTAATATATTAGCATTTTTTTAATAAAACTTTTGTCTTAGAAAGGGCCCTCGGTGCTCAGATTAAAAAAAAAATTTTATGAAAATTTGTCTTTGAGAGGGTCCGGACCTCTCGGGACTCAGGTATATCAAGTATTTTAAAAATATTTTTGTGTATGGGGAAGGGGGATATTTAAAAATGAGTTCGCCCCTCCCCCCGAAAAAAAATTCTGTATATAGAAGATGGAAAGTTTTCAGGTATACGACTCTGACCCTATAAGTAAGATCATAAATAGGCCCTGCTGTCCCCAGAATTTACTTTCTACACATGACATACGCACAATCAAAAATTTTCTAATAAAAAAAAAGGAGCAAGTAGCCCTCAGAAAATTAAACCACCCCAAGTGGGAGTTGAGTCCATTTTACTTTTAAAAAAATTTGAATTAATCTTATGATTTTTCATAGGTATGAGGATGCCCATACCAGTCCAGGATTGCGTTCTCCCAAATTCATCGAAAGTCCAGTGAATGTTTCATTTCGGGGATGGTGGACTTTTCCCTATTTTTCCTGTGCAGTTCGGCGTTGGCTGATTTCCTACTCACTCGCTATTCCTGCTCCTGGCAGGCATGGGTAATTTATTTTAATTAATTTTCCACCATCCTGTATCCAAATAAACATCCTCCTCCAAATAAACATATATATTCTTTTAGAAATTTGCATGCTTGGAAAGCGAAGTGAGATTGAAATTGTGCAGACTGCGGGGTTTCCTGTCGATCGACGTGGATGTTTCCCATCTTGAGGTGAACCAATGCGAAAAGCCGGCGTCTCCTGAGGAAGGTGTAAGCCACGTGGCTGCGTTCCACAACACGCATAAATGCGAGAGGCATAGCATGCGCTGCGAATCACACACACAACCAGGACAGGGCTGGGCAAGAGGACGCTACAGATGCAAATGCCGAGAGGGTTTCTATTCCAAACGACATGGTGGTATTTTCGATGGAAATCTAGTCGAGTGTAAGTTTCTTTATTCATATTACTTGTACTTTTATAGGGTCTACACTAATTTCTACAAAATATGGCATATTCTATTCTAGTAAACTAATTTTTGTTGTTGTCTTGAGAAGTAGTACGATTAAATAAAGTATTGTTGTGTTTGAAAGTATACTTGAATAATTTAAACCAGGCGTGGCCATCCCAAATGACCTTCCGGGCCACTTTGGAAATGCATCTTAACTTCGCGAGCCGCATATAAAATTAATCCCCATATTAAAGTTAGACCATCTATTGACATTTTTTGAGGTGAACAAAATGTTATTATTTTTATTATTATTCTTGTGTTTAATATTATTCTCGATGAACAAATAATGTATTTTTTTAATACATTGGTTTTCACCTCTTTGGTCATTATAAAATAAATATATTTTGTAAAAGTGTGATGAATCTCGCGGGCCGGAAAAATGTTCAAGCCGTGGGCCGCGGATTGGTCACTCCTGATTTAATGATTCGATAAATTTAATATTCTAAATAATTTTTTTTTTTAAATATTAGAATTAATTTCTGTTAGTGGATTTTGCTAGAGAGGGAAAATATTCAGTATAATGAAGACGCTTAATCTTGGATTCAGTTCGTACCTGTAGGCTATACTCTGCTCTCAATTTTATGTCATATAATAAAAATAGAGATAAATTCCAATAAAACAATAAGTAGGGGAGACCGGGGCAGGTTGGCCCACTTATTTTATTTCATTTTCTAAAATTTTTAATTTAATATTTTCGTTTATATTTTTATTTTAAAATGTTGGTGGAACCTTAAGCTACCATAAAGTCAACGTATAAGTCTCCAAAATTGAAGTCAAGATTTAAAAAAATAATTATTTTCAAAATATTCCGAGTGGGCCAACCTGCCCCGGGCATGGGGTATAGGCCTATATTTTTTAAATTACTTGAGATTTATTTAATTTAATATTTTTTAGTGGCTTGGCTAGAAGCCGAACGAAATGGATCAACCAAGTTCGGACAAGTATTTCGATGCTTCCAATGCGCCCCAGGATGCATAAATTGCACTGGACCTGAGCCATGTCTTGCTGATTATAATTGGACTTTCAGGTTAGTAAAACAAAATTATATTTTTAATTACAATTGATTAATTGAAAAAAAATCTGGTGTGACTGATCGCACAGCACATAACTTTCTCTTACCTTTGGTAATTGAAAGTTGTGTTCTGTGCTTGTCACACCAGATTTTTTGTGTCGACATATATTTAGTTTCCGACAGTACGGTACATTAGAATTCAAGATGTAAAATTTATTATCTTGGGAAAATATTTATATTTTGTTACCATGGCAACCATTTCTTCTATCTTTCCTATGAAGTACAAGAGTAAAATAGTTTTCAAACAATTTTGAGAGCAAAATGAGAATATACCATACATTTTAAAAAGCATCTAAAAAATAATTGATTTTTGAATTTTAATCAAAATCGTTAGAACGAATTTTGAGAAAATCGAAAAAAACTGAAAAAGTACATCAGTAAAGTACTAGTGCTCTTTGGCCGATTTTGTTTAAAAAATTATTTTCTTACTCCAAGGAGGTGCCAAATTTAAATATAAATTTTCATAATCGTAGCTCAATTCCTTCATGCTTAAAATTGAACACAGATAGACAGACCATGTCGCGAAAACCACTTTTTTGGATTCAGGGGACCTCAAAACGTGTATATCCATCAAACCTAATCCAACACATCAAAATCTCGACATCTAATTTTTGACATGAATCCAATACTTTCTTTCTATATATATTCATATATAGGTAAGAGAAAGTAACAATAAAAAAAAAAAAAAACAAAATTACTTATAAAACATCAGCTCGATCTAAAGATTATACCTGGCTACTGCCATGGGCATAACTAGGGGGTGTCGAGGGGGCCCGACCCCCCTAGAAGGCTCGTGTCCCCCTCCCAGAAAGCTCAACGACCAAGAAAGAAAAATTGAGTCAATATGGGGCCTTCCGGGCCCCCGGAGGATGGCTGGTCCCATGGTCCCAAATTTTCTAGTTACGCCCATGGTAGCCATGGCCCTGCATACCCGGGATGTTCTGTCTATCCGTGGTCGAGTGACTGGAGATCTCGGGTTTGACTTCCGAAGGCCAGGTTACTCAATAATCTTTTAAAGAAATATTTTTATTTATTAACAAATATAATTATTTTGGGATGCAGAATCACATTGCTGAGCATATCGGTTACCTGCGTCCTTTGTGCCGTTGTGCTGGTGGCCTATATGTATCAGCATCGGAAGATAAAGGTCTTCAAAGTGGCGAGTCCGACATTTTTGAGCATCACTCTCTTAGGCTGCGCTATCATGTATCTTGAGGTGGGTCATTCAGATGATTAATCATTTCTTCAATCGAAAATCAATCGACTAACTTGATCTCTTAGTAGGTTAAGCTATTTCATCAAATTCTTTGACATTGACAGATTTGTTAAAAGCAATCATATCATTTTATTATTTACTTAAGAAAATAAAACATTTTATCTTCTTAGATTTTTTTTCTTATATGGAAAAAATTAATTTAATAATACTAAATAAATCTAAAATTCTCTTAGTAGTCACAATAGATATTTTAAATGATTATTATAAAAATAATTTTTTCTCCAGATGGCAGCTATTTTTCCGGTATTAGATACCTATTCTTGTATCGGCACCAAATGGACAAGACATCTTGGTTTTTGCGTCACATATACAGCTCTTCTAATGAAAACTTGGAGGTGAGTTTATACAATAGATCCTAAATATTCTTACATTCATTTACATTTTTATAATTTTTAGCGTTTTTTTTTTTTTACACATATTCCTGTAGTTTGGTTCTTTATAAGAAATTTTTAAGTATTTTTTAGCGCTTTTTCCCAAAAGAAGAACTCCATTTTTTGACGTATCTAACTGGAGGGGAGGGGGATGTGGAATTCTCACCCAGTAAGATACAATTCTATCATTCCAAAAACGGCTCCATTTTTAGTTAAAATTCCCAGGCCAAGTTTTATTTCTGTTCATAAGAAGAAAAAGACCTTCTTTGTCTTTCTGAGATTAAAACTTTAACAAAATGTTGAAAAAAAGGAAAAGAGATGCCAAGAACCTCCTGTAATTCAACTTCCTAAGTTGGCTCAAAGAAAGGGGGGGGGGGATAGATCAATAAGAGAATCGTGGAGGGAGCTAAGCAAACGAAATAGAAAATTGTCTTTAAACTCTCGACTGTAAGCTCTAGTTGAAACATTGTATTATATAATATTATAAATGGTACACTAGGTGATATATTTCTACATATCAAGTGTATTATTTTCACTAATAAAAATGTTTTATGCTATAAATTTTAAATTTTATAATATGTCGGCGGAAAGTAAATATGTTTTGACAAAGAAAAAAAGTAATATGGTGTTGGAAACGACCTGGCGAAATCTCGGTGCTCACCTATTAGCATTATGACAAAATTTAGCGATTTTTGAAACTCAAATAACCAAGTGTGGTGTTGTAGTCCAGAGGTAGGACATACCAAGCACAAATTGACAGCTCGTACATTTTGTAGTTTAAATATCAATCATGAAAATATTTGAATTTTCTTATCTTTTACCAACAACTTTTCCTGGCCAATAAGTATTCAAATTTGTTGTTAGTGTAAATAACTCGATCCACTGAAAATAAATATTCCCTTCTTGAGCATTGTATTGTTTTGAAAGGGTTTAATTTAATTTTTATTATAATTCTTTGATATATACAAGAAAATGAAAGTGACCTCTTGTCAAAATTGACATAATGACCTCCATAAGCTGCTTAATTAATATTTTTTTTATTTAAACAAATTTTATATTATAATTTTAATTATACTTCTGTAAGCAACAACTTGTAAAGTAAGCTAGAATCTTTTTGAAAATTGTTCCTTTACAGAGTATCTTTGACATATCGAGTCAAATCCGCGCATAAGGTGAAACTGACAGACAAACAACTATTGCAATGGATGTTTCCCATCCTTCTCGTGATGCTCATTTATTTGGGGACATGGACACTGAGTTCCCCTCCACATGCAGAACAGATCGAGGACCAGCAAGGACTCCTCTTTAAACAATGCACCTACAATTGGTGGGATCATAGCTTGGCCATCGGTGAGTTCAAATACACATCGCATGAAAAAATTCTTTTTTCTTTTATCAATAGATCATAAATCATTTATTTTTTAGATGCTCTTTAAAAAATACATTCTCATTTTGCTCTTGACAATGTGTTAAGCATATTTTACTCTTATACTTTATAGAAAAGATAAGGGAAATAGTTGCCATGACAACAGAATATAAATATTTTCTTATATTTATAAATTTTACAACTTAATATATTGGCAGAAACTAAATATATGTCAACACAAAAAATCTGGTGTGGCAAGCACATAACATAACTTTCAATTACAGAAGGTAAAAGATAGTTGTGTGCTGTGAGAACAGATTTTTTTCCTATTGTAGTTTATAAATTTTTACTCTATTAAAAAACTCGGAATTTGCTTAAATCCAAACCCATATCAGAAGATTGTAATTTAAGGAACTAGACTTGACTTTCTCAGATTTAAAATCCTTTAAACATTTTACACTATGGTCACCTTTCTTTTTCTTTCTTCTTCAATGCCTTTACAGCTCAAAACCTTTTTATTCTTCACCTTCATTCATCCGACACTCTTCTTCAGTTTTCGGAATCCAACAATTCCGGCGCATCTCTGAATACAGTATCTTTCCATCTCATTCTTGGCATTCACAAAAAATCTCTCTCAAAACGCCACTTCTCCAAAGGTTTTTATTCTAATTGCCATGTATCTACAGGTATATGGCCCATTTTGGTAATTCTCAGGGCTGTGGAGTCAAATGCAATTTTTCTTTGCCGGTGTCGGCATAAAATAAAATCATTCTTAAAATATAGTATATTAACTACCAAA
Source organism: Euborellia annulipes (assembly GCA_023213315.1). Lineage (NCBI taxonomy): Eukaryota > Metazoa > Arthropoda > Insecta > Dermaptera > Anisolabididae > Euborellia > Euborellia annulipes. The sequence continues at coordinate 213,651 of JAKCPI010009545.1, read as the reverse complement.
ACTATAAAACCCTCTTTAATTTTCTCGGTGTTGGTAGAAAAGAATTGCCTACACCGGTGTCGGTCGATTTCTCCTGCTCTCGTTAGCTGTGACTCATGCTCACAACACGAGCTGCTAACTTGTCAGGGTTCACACCGAGTGAGAGTAGTAATTGAGTTGGGGAGGCTATGCGGTGCTATTAAGAAACAGGGAGTATCGTGCGATGCTGCCCCCTTTATACTGTAGTTATAATTTACAGAGTATGCTGCCCTATAGGCTAAAGCCCATTTACCGCCCCCCTCTATAGTTCATATTTGCTTAATACATTTGTTTTATACAAGTATTCTTAAATTCGTAAGGAAAATATTATTAACTTCATTTAACTTTTGAATAAATTGCCAAACTGCCGCTCCTGAAAACCACAAAAGCTTTAATAAATTCTTATGCCTTTTTAGTGGTGATGACATTGACTTTTATGGTTTGTTTCCAGGTGAGGTGTTATTCCTTGCTTGGGGCATTCGTGTATGCTACAATGTACGCCACGCCGAGTCCCTCTACAACGAGGCGCGGCTTATTTCTTACGCTATCTACAACATTGCGCTTGTCAACACTGCGATGCTGGCTTTCCAGTTAGTATAGAAACTTATTTTGATTGCGGCTTGTTGATTTCGTTTCTAAATTATGACAAAACTCAACTCACAATACAAATTCAGAGAACATCACATTTCGATTTCTGAAACCAAATCTAAATTGACTCAGGGTTTGTAGCTTTGGAGTGATAATGTCATTCTAAGGTCATTGTACGTTCAACGGTCGCACAAAAGAATTTCTTAAAATTCGCTCTAACGATTTTGATTAAAATTAAAAAATCAATTATTTTTTAACTTCTCTATAAATTCTATATTCTTATTTTGTCCTCAAAATTGTTTGAAACACAATTTACTCCTGTTTAGGAAAGAATGGGAGATTGGTTGACATCGTAAAAAATTATAAATATTTTCCTTTGTTTATAAATTTTCACATCTTGGATTCTAATGCCGGCCTACCATACTGCCGGAAACTAAATATATGTCGACACAAAAAATCTGTGTGACAAACACAGAATTTAACTTTAAATTACCTATCGAAGGTAAGAGAAATTGTGTGCTGCGTGACTGTTGATGTTGGAAAATATTAAAAAAATACATCAATAAAGTATTAGTACCCGAATTTTCAGAAAGACGCAGAAATTTGTTTTGTATACCCAAAATACTGCATTTGAAATTTGATATAAATCCTTAAATCGAATTTTGATAAAATTATAAAAAAAAAAAAACTAAAAAAGTTATCAGCAATGTTAGTACCCGAATTTTCCCAAAGACGAGATCTAACGCACTTTCATATTGATACCGGAAATCTCTATAAATTTAAAATTAAAAAAAAATCGTTAGAGCTGTTTTTCGAGAACTGGTGGGCTTACAAATGAATATAAAATTTATTTAGAAACAAACGTCCATTGGTTGTTTAATACTTACAAGATTATAGTAGAGAAAAATTAAAAAAAAATTTTTTTCTTATATAATCCAATAAAATTATTAAGATAATTCTTTATTCCAGTCTTTTCATCTTCCCTCGCGCTGGACCCGACATCAAATATCTTTTGGGCTTCATCCGCACTCAACTCAGCACCACCGTGACCATTGCACTTGTTTTTGCTCCTAAGGTTGGTTAAAGTAATAAATAGTTGAAAATCTAAAGAATTAAGATTAATTTAAATATTTAATGTATGAAATTAAGCCAGGCATATAGAAATAATGCAGGAAGAGGATAAAGAATCCGAGTGTTTGGAGCAATCAGTTTAAATGAAACACTCGAGTTTATAACATAACCTCCTTGCAACAATGCAAGGCATTGTTCTATTATTTTAAATGTTTATTTATTTAACTTTTTGGTTTTTTTCATATATATTTTCTTATTTCAACTCAGGAGTTTCATTATCTACCTGCTTAACCATTCATTTAGCATAAAAGAATAGAAAGAAGTGAAAAGAGTTTAGTATGCCCATAACTAGTCTTTAGGGTGCCCATTACTAGTGAGATTATGAGTCTGTATTTTAGAATTTGTTTTTAGTTATTTTATAAAATATTTTCTAGTAAAGATAATAAAAATTTGAAATATAGCATTTGTAGAGAGAATTACCAAACAAAAAAAATTAGAATTATTTTCAAAGAATATAAGAATTACGTCCACACATTACCTTAAGGGTGCCCATAACTAGTGATTTACCCTACTTGTACATATTTTTGGAGTATGAGATCACTTTCTAAAAGACAATATTTATATACTCTGAATTATGTAAATATATTTTTTATTCTTTTAAATTGACAGGTGTATCGAGTTCTCAGAGGTCAGGGCGACCAATGGGACAACCGTGCACGGGCTCGTGGAGTCACAGCATCATTTTCTTTAAATGGTATTGGTTTGATGCCTGAGGAGACCGCTGATTTATACCAAGAGAATGAAGAACTCAAGGTAACTTTAATAATGATTATTCAACTATTTCTTGATATGAAGAAATTTTCAAACAAAAACAGCGATCACTTTCCACTATTTATTTACAAACATTTCGAACTGTTTAACCAGGGTTTGTTTTACGGTTAGGGGAGCATGAAGCGCAAATGAAAAGTGGGCTCCTAAAATTATTTTTTAATTTAATATTTATTTGCTAGTTGTTTAACTATAATTTTCCATTTATTTTAAGTTATTCCTATGAAGAGAAGATTGAAATAACATCTTTTCTCAATTTTTTTTATTATAAAAACAATGTTACAAAACAAGAACTGAAAAACAATATTTAAAATGTGAGGGTGTGTCTCTGTGTGAACACGATTACATACAAAAGCAAGCAGCCAGATCAAATTTGAAATATACTTTGTATACTTCTTACAATAAAATTGTAAATCTCTATCATCTTTTGGAGTAAATAGTATTCCTAAATCATTTTTCTACTCAAACGCCTAATATTACAATTAGATTTCTTTTCAGTCCAAACCAAGATACTCGCCCCTTTTTTTATTGAGTTACATTTTAATTAAACTCTATAAAAATGCGAAGCAGATTGAAATTATAAAAAATCCTTATTCCCCGTTGTAAACGCTGATAGGTTCACCGAAGTATCAATATCCCCCCAGGGTTCGGTTAGGTATCCATAAGTTAATATAATATAAAGTTCTGTTTTACTTTCTTTTACCTATATATGTGTCTACTGTATATATTTAAAATTTGAGTAAAATCGTTAAAGGTGTTTTCGAGGAATTCTGTGATTATATATAAACTTAGAGATAATAATAAAATCGAGTGTGCCTACATTAGTTATAATTATTTAAAAATGCATTACATTTTAAAAATTCCAAATTTAGGCAGGCCTATATAACGCAAAATTAATTAGGTCTATCTTTTTTTAACTTAAGAGAGTCCACATTTCTTTTGGCTATCATCAAAATATTCCAATTATTATTACATCAACAAATTAAAACTGGTAATTAAAAAGACCATCTTTTTTTAAATCGAGAGAACGCCTAGGAGTTAGGCAACCAGAAATGTAAGCTACGGGTTGTCTAGCTTCCAGGAGTTCCTATGATTTAAAAAAATAGTTTATAATCTTGTTGGGTTTCTCATATCTTTCCTATCAAGTACAAGAGTAAAGTGTGTTTCAAACCATTTTGAAAGAAAAATAGGAATATACATTTTAAAGAACATCTAAAAAAATAATTGATTTTTGAATTTATTTGGTTTATTAGTTTATGTGGGCCAAAGACTTTGAGGGAAAAGGGAGCATGAATTAAGTGTAAAAAATAATAAATTAATGCATAATAAATGTAAACTCAGGACTTAACGAAGATTTATTATATATTTTATTTTAGGAAGAAATTCAGAAACTCGCCGCACAGATTGAATTCATGAAAATAGTTCATATGGAAATAAACAACCGCCATCTAAAGCCAAAACCGAGCAGCTATTTCAGCAGTAATGCGGCTGTGGCTGCAGCTGCAGCTGCTGCTGCTACAGCAACAACAGCATCCTCTGGTCTGCAACCACCAAGAGAAAGTCCAAGTAAACCCACAACTTCTTCAGCGACCGAAGCAGTTGAGGCAACAGAGGTAGTAGGATCTTTAGCTCCAGGAGGTTTAGCCACTGCAGAAAGGGTCTGACTAGTAGTCAATAGTCAAGAGGTGTGGTTGTGATCGGTTGACCACCAGAAATATCTTAACTCACCTATTATCCATGTTTTTTAAGAGAGAAATTATTACCGATTTTGTTGATAATCAAAATGGTTAATCTGGGTTGGGTTTTATAGAGATGAAGTTTAATATTTTGGATGCCAATTTTTATATCTTTTTATATATATTTCGTGCAAAAATTTAGTTTAGATAAATTTTTGGAGAAATTTGTTTATTTCGATCTGTCAATATAAGGCCCTGGAAATTAATTAACAGGTATTATAAATATAAAACGTAATTTTAATTACTTACATAGGTTTTTAAATTTATTAAAAAAATACAAAAGAAATTTTAAAAGATTTTTTAATGGAAAGTGATCAACAAAGTATTAATCTAAAAGATTTCTCAATAGATATTTAATTTTTCCTTTATTTAAAATAATACTTTGTTGTCAATTATCGTTGAAAAATAATACCTAATAATATTTAGAACAAAAATGACTATTAAATTATGCTATTTGTCTTTTTAAATAAAATTGATAGCTACACCTTTTATGGGAGGAAATATTATATTATATTATATATATATATATATATATATATATTATATTATACAATGTTACAAGAAACATTAAAATAATGATTGAATTTCATAAGTCAATTGATAAATTTTTTATAAAAATGAAATGAAATTTTATATCACGATCAAAATTAATATGATAATCAATTTTTTTGTGCCCCCCCCCCCCCCCGATATTAAATTACTAAGGTTTCTAGTAAAAAAAGAATTGAATGAAGAAAATTTTAACCAATCCAACTATTAATTTTTACAACAATGTCTAAGTTAACAATATTGTCCTGTTTTTAAATTAACAAAACTGTTAAATTAAACTCGCCTTCTCTAAGAAATATTTTAGATTCTCCTCTGATTTAATATACTCAATAGTGATTTTACATGATAGATGGTAATCGGAAAAAAAAATTTGGTTGGAATATTGATAATTGATTCCAGACATACACAAAAGAATAAAAAATTCCAAATTATTAATATTTTATTTATAAATTTTATAATTTTTCTAAATTATTTATATTATATGATTATTATATTAAAAATTTAAATTTTGCCTAATAGAAATTTCTTTTTAAATTTTTTAGATAAAAAAATTAATTACCAAAACAATTTACCAATCGAATTTACTTGAGCTAAAGTAATATAAAAATAAGATTAAATAAATTTGAATTCTTTTTTGTGAGTACATGTGATGCTTTTAATGGTTTTTATTTTTTTTTTTCACTGAATTGAATAATTATATTTGTACCTGTACAATATAAATTCATAATTTATTGAAATTTTTTATATGCATTTTTGTGTGGCTGATGAAGGCCCGAAACGTCTCCAATTTACATCAATAAAAGTTATTTATTTGGCTTAAAAAAGAAGGGTTCAAATTTATTTACTTTCATCTTCTTATATAATACATTTTAACATAATCGAATCCGAGGGAAGGGGTAATCATCTCTCTAAACCCCCCCCTCCCCCACCTTTTGTTTCTGCCCATGAATCGACTGCAGTTCTCAAATCTGAAAAATTTTTAAGAAAAACATTTATTTATATATTTTTTTTTAGGTTTGGGTGGAGGGCAGAAATAATAACTATTAAGGTGCGCGTCTCGGGGTGCTAATTTTGGGAGATTGCGGTCACAATTTTGAAGCTATCGACCTCAATTTTTTTTTAAATTAAAGCTATTTAAATTATCTACAACTCCTTTTTTTTGATTTTCGGAAAAACAATTTTTTTTTTTTAGATTAATCGCATTAAATAAAATATATTTAAAAAAAATTCGCTCTATATCTTATAGATAATTAAATAAGTAATCATTGTGTTAAAAAATAATTAATTTTCTACCCTTAATTAATTAGCTGGAAACTTTAAAATAAAATGGAATAAATCCCTTGTATTCCTATGGGAAAAACTAACGCCATCTCTTGCTGCCTCGAGTAACTCGGTAGTCAATCGTCTTCTAACGGCTTTTCGAGACTCGCACCTTAAGCTATTTTGATTAAAAGACAAAATCTATAAATATATATTTACATTTAATATTTTTTCATTAAATTATTTATTTTTCGAATTAAAATTTTTAAACCAGTGAAAATTATATTAAATTTACTGGAAACGTTCGGTAACACGGGTTTTTTCACATGTATAGTTTTATTGAATTTGATATTAAATGTTTCATATTTGCCTGAACATGTGGCTTTCTTTGTTTAATAATCATTTTAATAAAATATTTAATTGTTAAAAATATTTTTCAACAGGCTTACAATCATATCTCTTAACTATTGACTTGGTTGTAATAATCATTTAAAAGATACTTTAAATTGAATTATATTTTATTAATATCCTAATAGAAATAAAATATATGCTACAATTGTGAACTTAGATAATAATAACATTAATAAATTGGTTAAAATGAGTTTACTCGGGGACCAAAATGCAAAAAAGGCATCTTGATGGAGCTCAAAGATCGAGTCCTTTGAGAAGATCGACTCATGCGTTCATTAAAAACAACTAAAAACATAGCTACGTAATAAAGCAGTATTTGCACTTGTATTTAAAAATGATGAGCACACGAAAGAATTCTTATTTTTATACTCAGTCGGAAAAAATCGAAAATTTTACGATACGAACAAATGATAAAGCGGCTGTTCGAATGTCAAATTTGAATAAATGAATTTTAGGTATGTTAGCTTAGAATAATTAAATAATCTCAAAGGAATTTCCTCTATATACCGAAATCTTATGGCTGATTACACATATATAATGTTCAATTAATTCATATTCTTTTTTAATATTCAACATTTCACAAAAAAAAACATTTTTTCATACAAAACGAGGAGGGAAAAGTCTTCTATCTAATTTTTAAGTATCACAAAAACTAACAATAATATTTTTGAGTCCATTATTTTTTTTAACTAAAATATTAAAGTGATTGTGTCTATTAATTTATATTAAATCAAAAAAATTTTCTTTTATTTTGATATAAACTGTTAAATATGAATCTAAAAAAGTGGGTCCCGCAATATAGTCTGTGAGGGTTGAAAATAAAACATGAAGAAAAAGAGCTAGGAGGTTGAAATAATATATTCAATTTAGGTACTATGTAACAGGAAGTTTTTGAACAAAAATCTGTCAAAAAGTACTACTAGTTTATTGATGTACTTTTTTTTTTTCTCAAAATTGGCTTTTGATTAAAATACATAAATCAATTTTTTTTTTTTTTTTAGATTCTCTTTAAAATGTATATCCTCGTTTATTAAAGCTTTTGTGGTTTGAATTATTATTATTAGGGGAATCTTTAATTATAGACCACATTTTGTTTATTAAGTATTTATTAAAAATATAAATACTCTACGTTTATTATTCTTCAGCCGTTACTGTACTTGCTCAAGTTTCGCTTGTTTCGGAGCAAGTGCACAGTACTTGATAACTGAAGAATAAGCAGTCGAAACGTTGTACAGTATTTATATTTTTAATAAATAATTAATACAAAATGTGGTTTATAATTAAAAATCCTCCTAATATCCTCATTTTTTGTTTGAAGTGCATTGTTTGAAATCTACTTTATTCTTGTACTTCAAAGGAATTAAAAGGAGATTGATTGATTCTATGTAAATATTTTTCAATGTTTATAAATTTGAATTCAAATGTTCGGAAATTAAATGTATCTGGGGTGACAAGTACAAAACACAACTTTCAATTCAGGGCCGGATCTAGGGGGGGGGGGGCAATGGGTGCACGTGCCCCGGGCGGCAGATATCAGGGGGCGGCAAATTTTGCGTCTCTAAAAAAAAGGTAAAATATTTTTTCGGACGGAAAATTTGGTTCCGCGAAAAAAAAAAAAATTTTCGCAGAAAAATTTTTGAGATCAGGGAAAATTTTAAGGAGGGGGCGGCAAATTAAATTTTGCCCCCCTAAAAAATCTCCTAGTTCCGGCCCTGTTTCAATTACACACCGAAGTCAAAGGTCAGAGAAAATTGTGTACTGTGCGACCAGTCACACCAGATTTTTTTTAAATTTTTGACCTCTCATCTTACATAAAGAATAGAGTAAACTTAGTATAGAAGAGATTAATGTTAAATTTCGAAAAACCTCTAATTTACTTTCTAGATATTTATTTAAGGAAGCTTAAAGGGTAAAAACCAAATTGATATCTCATCTCAATTTAATAAATTGAAAAATCCAAATGAAAAATCTATTTTTCTGAGCAGGAAAATCAAAATGACATCTCATCTTGGTCAAAAGTTATTTACTAAAATCAAATTTTACCTCTTGGGATTTCGAAAAATCATTCATTAACAAAAGTGCTACTTAACCATTTTAATCTCTTAAATGTTTTTGGGAATTAATTATAATCAAATTTTTCTTCAAATTCTTTTTAAAAGCAATAAAAAAATATTTTAAAATTTTTTTCTATGATACATATTTGGCATACATTTTATTTCTTTTTTGAGATTATAATTTTTGATTGTATTATTTTTTATATATATTTTTTGCATTGTTTCTTTTGATTAAATTTTCCTTTTTTTTTACTAATTTTTTTTTTTTTTTTTAATTTGTAGCAAATTTATATATTGTTGTATAAAAGAGCGCCAAAATTTGTTTTTCCCGGGGCTCCTAAACCTTAGAACCGGCCCTGAGCAGCAAGGGATATCTCTTTTTCTCTCTCTGACAAAAGAAACACATAAATAAATCATTAGGGCTATTTTAAAACGAAAAAATTTATTTGAACGAAGAAAAGAAAGCTCGGTCATTTGTTATTTGACTTCATTAGATATCATCTGTCTAGGTTTTTTTTTTAAATTTTAAAATAGTCAAATTAATAATATTTCCAAAATAATTTTTTTTTATTTATCATCAATATTTATTATTGCATAATTGTAAAAAAAGGGGTAAAACAAAAATTGTTTACATTATTATATAGAGCAGCGGTTCCCAAACCTTTTCGTCCTGGGATCCACCTTCACCTGGAAATTTTTTTTCGCGACCCATAGTTTGGGAACCACTGACTGATATATAGTATGAAAAGTATGTGAATTGTACACTTGGCAAATTGACGAAATTTAGCATTTTTGGCTTCTCCTGAACAGAGGCGTCATTTGGGGGAAGGGAGGGGCAGAGTAGCTTTCGCCTCCCCCCCACGGCCTCTGATCTTTTTGAAATTTTATATTATTCTAAATAAAATATTTCAAAATATATCTACGGGTATATAAACTGTAAAAAATTAAAAAATTAACAAATTGACTCAGAGCTAGAACATTAGCTTGTAGTTCCAAAGATCAAGGGTTCGTATCCCGTCCCCTGCGAAGAATTTATTTCAATTGAATTAAAATTAAACACTAGGTTATTTGTTTCAAAGGTTTTATTAATTAAAAATTAACACTTAATACGGATTTCGACAATTATTTGTCACATTCAGAAGTGATTATATTCTAATACATGAAAGTAGAGAAATCATAATTGGATACCAATCAAATTAAATAAATTAGGACGGGGTCTAAATGGCCTCAGGTGCCGAAAAAGACCTTAAATTAAATTTAAAAAAAAATCAATTAAATATCTTTTGGCCAAATTTGAGTACCTATTTGTAAGTAAATTTTAAGAAAAAAAGTTTGTCCCCCCCCTCCAAAGAAAAAGTTGAAATGACGCCATTTATCTTGAAAAATCGCTTCTCTCGTGGTCTCAACCACCTGAAACAGCGAGTGAATATCAATAAGCCGTTACACTATACAATAACTGAAAAATCAAACTAAATAACTTAAAATAAATTGAAACAAATAATTTAAAAAAAAAAAAGCTCAAAATAAACTTAATTGTATAGATTTAATTAATCAACTAAGGGGATGTGTAATTTACTGTATAATTTAAAATTTAAATTATTTTCAAGAACCAAAATAATTAAATGCATTGGGCTTTTTTTTGCTAAAGTTGCTTATGAGATACTTTTTTTTAAATTTTAAGCCTCGTCAAGATTTTTATGCTTTTTTAATCACTTTTTTTCCATATTTTTGTGCTTTTTTTGTTTGGTCTTATAAGATTCAAAAAATTAAATTGAAAATTTTTCTACTAACAAGTTGTAAGTCAAAAAGGAAGATAAAATTTTTGTCTTCTCTCAAAGTGATTTTCTTAATTAAACTTTTTTATTTTTTTTTTAATTGGATGGACTCAAGGGCGAATACTAGGGGGGGGGGGTAAAGGGGGTAATTACTTCCCCGCCCCCCGAGATTAAAAAAAATACTTTTTTTGGAAAAAAATTTATTTTTAATGTAAAATTTTAAAAATTAATACTTAAAAATTTGATTTTTATTAATATTCTGGCAAACACGTACAGAATGCGCCTTTAAATTACCGAAAGTAAGAAAAAATTGTGTGCTCTGCGACCAGTCACACCAGATTATCCCCCCCCCCCCCCGAGAAACACCTCTGGATCCGCCCTTGATTAGATAAAAATCATTTTCAATAAATAATTAACATCAAGACTGTTCAGCAAGTGGAATGGCTTAATAATTGAACTTGTAAATAAACCCGAGCAGTTTAAATCAATAAATTAAATTTATAAAATCGATTTCTCCCAAGAACACCTTAAATTTTTAGTTTAACCCCTCAAAGGTGAGTTTCGAAGGAACAAGCTACGAATTTCGACTAATACTACCCTTCTTTAGCTATTCCAAGGCGTATCCAAGATGGGTCGGACCCATGGGGTTCTGCACTTGGAGTGGCCAATGACACGCCCCAATAATTATTTTAACTCTTTTTTTAAATAATAAAATAAATATTTTTTTATCATCAAATTTTAAATATAAATATAATTATTTTTCATAAATTGGGATAAATTTCAAGTTAATTATATTTTTAATGTATTGTCATTTTAGTACGAATTAGAATGAAAACAAATATGATATAAGTTAGGAATAGAATTTATATTATTAAAGACAGAGTATCTACTGTATGGATCTATTCAATTTCTATTAACTAAATTTATATTTAATCAATAGCTGCTTATCTATTATATTTATATATTGATAAATTATTATCATATATTTTTTAATATGAAGTTTTTTAATTATTTTAGAAAAAAAGTTACATTAAAATTAAAATAATCTATCTTACGCCGAATTGAAGAATTTGCCTATTTCATGAAATCGGCAAAATTTTGCCCTTTTCGTGAATTCGGCAAGCGAGCTGCCGAGTTCACGATTTCATGAGATAAGCAATTTTTCCAATTCGGCGTAATCTATATTTGATTAATTAAATAAATAGATGGTATGCTAGTTAATTTTGTGCGACAAAAACTGACAATTTTGAGGATAATTTTCCGAAAGACCAAAATAAGCCTTTATTATTTTACTTAATTTGATAAACATTTCTTGAACAAATTGAAAATACTTAACAAATAAAATCATACCAGATTATGAGCTCATTCATTCCTCATGACAAGAGCAATACAAATAGATATTCTGGCCCCAGTACAAAAACATGCTGTAAGATTCTATGTAATTTTTTTCATTTTACCTAGTACATTATTTTTGTCTGGCGCAAAGGTTTCTGCTGTAATTAGACAAAGTTTAAAAAATGCTTTTAACTTTACGCTTTTATGCAATACTGAATTGAAATTTTCTAAACAATATTGAATGGAGATATGGAGATATCAGCCGAATTGGAATGATCTATGTTCAATAAAACTCTCAGAATAAGACGTTTCGACCTGAATTTATTTAGCCATCTTCAGTTATTGGGAATTATACACATAATGCAAGTGAACATGTGATCAAACGAGGTTTTGTCAATAATAAAATTTATTTCTTCATACAAAATTATATGTCTCCTGTGCTCAGAGATAAATCGTATCCTGGTTTGATCACATGTGGCCCCTTGTATTTTGTGTATAATTCCCATTAACTGAAGATAGCCAAATAAATTCAGGCCGAAACGTCTTATTCTGGGAGTTTTATTGAACCTAGATCATTCCAATTTGGCTGATATCTCCATTTCCCCATTATAATCCCATCACAGCCACAACCTCAAAAAGCAAATATTGAATCTTTAATCTTGAACATATAAAATCCAAAGATGGCCTAGGCTAAGAAATCGAGACATCGTGAGGCTAAATAAATTTTTTTCTTGTATTACCTTTAAAGTTAGGATTTCTTTTGATACGAGTGAGTGAATCTTATTAAAAATTTCAATTATTTAAAATTTATTTGGCAGCAAAGGCCATTGGCGTTCAATTAAACTTGTTAACTTAGTAATTTTTCTTATTTATTTATATATAGGATTAAAAATTTGGAAAAAAAAAATTTTCAAAAGAAATGTTGTGAGGCTAGAAGTCTTAAAAAATGGTCTGTTATTGAATATGTGGGAAACTTGTAAAAATATCTCTATATTTGTTTTATTTTCGTTGATCTTTTAATAATGAATAGTTTATAAATATTAATTATATCATTTATAACAGCATAAAAATATTTAAATATAGGCTTATAAGTGATCTTATAATGCCGGATGTTAGACTAGCCTGCCATCTTTTACAAGAGTGCTCAACTATTTGACCGTTAATTTTTAAATAAATAGACATTTATTTTTTTCTTTGGTCTCACTTCATTTTATTATTAAAGATTGGACATAAATGATTTTTAGATTAAAAAAAAAAAAAAAAAAAATAGAATATTCATAATTGAACGTTTTTTGAATTTTCTATAAAAATAAAAAAAAAATATTTTTTAATTAAACATAATTAAAAAAAAATCATTCTATTATAAAAAATGCTCACGAATTTAAATCATTTAAAAAAAACCGCATACAAAAATACTTTAAAATGCCTCAGTAGTGTGGGACTCAAGATTCAATGTGCCCTCCTGAAGCGCCTTAAAAATAATTTATTAATTGATCAATATAGTAAAAAATCACAAAGCTTTTTGTAAATATTAATAAATAAAAATAATACTATAAATGGTGTGCCCAAAAAAATATTTCAAAATCCGTCCAAATAAAACAAAAAAGTCAAAAAGAGCAAATCAAATAATTAAAAAATAAAATAAGTAAATTTTAAAAATTCGCACAATCTGACGCGTAGTTTAATCAAAGAAGAAGAAATCAAATTTAAAATTTTATTAAAATTTGGAATGCTTCTGGTATGATTTTATGGTGTTAGTGTTTTTTCGCTCTTTTCTAAGAGACTATAAAATTTTTTTAATTTTAATGAAAGTCAAAAATTTTTCAATGATTTTAAAATAAAGTATAATAATCTACCCGAGTACAATAACTAAAGGCAAAAGATAATTAAAAATTTGGAAAAATTTTTTTTATATTATTATGATTCGAAATGGGAAATAAAACAATTAAAATTATTTTGGAAATTTGGCATCAGCAGGCTTATAGACTAAAATTTCGATTTTTAAATTTCTAAATATAAAAAATGAAATAAATTTTTGTGTAGAATTACAAGAACTCTTATTTTACTATTTTTATAACTTTACCGATTTTGATAAGACATTTTTATATTTATAAACAAGAGTAGAATGAACATATGTGGGCAGTATTATATTAAAAAAAAATAAATAAGATTTTTATTCATATCAGATTGAAAATAATTTTTCTAAACATTCTAAAATTTTACTCAGATATGAAGTAATAAAAACTGGTTAAATTTCCCCAAATTTTTTAAAAAAAATTAATCCCCTATAAAGTCTTTAATATTCTACTAATTTATATAATAAATACTTTCTCCTAATAGTTTTAGCAATAGATATGCTTCAAATGTTGTATAATAGAATTTTTTTTTTCAATTACATTTTTAATATATTTTATTACAACTTGATGTTACTTGTATTTTAAAATAAAGTAGATAAATTAAAAGTAAAGTAAATATATACTGTAGTAACGATAAATTGTATAAAATGATGTTATACTATGTATATACGCATAAGCCCTATTCAAACTTTTTTTCTCACGGGCAACATAACATGTTATAGGTCTACTTGCTTTCTATTCTCAAAGAGAAGTTCAGTGGCGTCATTTCAACTTTTTCTTGGGGGGGGGGCAAACATTTTTTCTTCGCCCCCCCCCCCCCAAATGACGCCACTGCTTTTTTTAAGTCTTTTTCGGCATCTTAGGCCATTTAGACTTGCTAATTATTAATTTCACATTTACTTTTATAATTTATATAAATTAAAAATTTTTTTGAAAAGAGTCTAATTAACTCTGATCTAAAAAAATTTTTTCATTTGTTTTTTTTTTTAATATCTTAAAATTTTACGGAGGTTTAGTAGTGTCCAAAAAACCCTAAATGTAATTTGTAACCCAAAAGTAACCCAAAAGACTAAAAGAGACAGGTTCTTCCTTTGTTGGAAACTATTTACATTTATAATATTAATAAAAATATGCAGCTCAATGTTATAATAAATTTTACTATTTATATATATAGTCCATAAACAATTATATAGCCTAAATTAGGGATGTATCCAGGGACACGGGACAACTCAAAATGGTCAAGGTTACATAACACGGGCAAACAAAAAAACTTTTTTTTTGGTGCATTGAAATTTTATAGAAAAAAATAAATTTTAATAGAAAAAGTGCTCTATTTTGAATTTACTGGATTTTTTTCAAGGCGTTATCAATTAAAAATAACAAATAGAGCGGGCAAGGGAGTCCAGAAGCCGCAGCCCTAAGCGGGCTTTGCTGCTAGTATAGTTACAAGTTTATTTCTATGAGCTTTAGTTTCGGAGAGAGTCAAGCCAAACTTTTAGCCGTGATTGGCACCACTAAATCACCTCCTATTGGGTTGAAACTTAATATTTCTATTATTTCAACTATCTGCATATTTTTAAGGGATAACGCCTTAAAACAAATTAGAAAATTCAAAATAAAAGCCGCTTTAGAGCACATTTCTATTAAAATATAATTTTCTCTATATCTCTAAAACTAGAGCTAATGGGAAAAAAATGATGTATTTTTGGCATCAGCGCTACCTATTTACCCAGAAATAGCGCAAAATACCCCGACACCAAACTCACTCTTGGTCTGTGTAATTTATGTGAAAACCCATCTTGAATTGCCCAGATAAGAAATCCCCTGTCCCTTTATTTTCTGCCTACGTTCCTCCTGATATATATCTAATAAGGTGATGACAAAAAAAATTTTCATTATCCTGCAGTGCCATTGGATGAACTTTTGTATAGAAATTAAGAATATCATGGCTTTTTTTGGAACACATCAATTCTAAATATCCTAAATACTTAAAGATTTACACTGATGGATCGAAAGGTTGTCTGGAACGGGCTTTGCCTTTTGGTGTCCTGCATCATATTACGCTAAATGTTATAAACTGCCATCCGAATGTTCTGTCTTTGCGGCTGAATGTTCAGCCATTTTTAACGCATTGTTATATTTCAAGATCTTGAGCACCCAGGAACATATGGATGATGAAATCATCTTTAGACAGCTCTTAAGTCTCATCATATCTATTGGAGATTTCTGCTGAGTGTCTTCAAGATTTTAAGATACTTTGGTAATGGCCAAATGCTCAATGGGCGAGGCCAAAAGCTTAAAAAAGAAGAAGAATATCATAATTATTCATCTAGATTATGAAAAACTTCTCCCAGAGTTTGACTTTAAACGTATTTAAGAATCGTATGATGACATCCGAGAACGTCTTTCTTGTGGGATAACCTGAAATACTCGTTGGAATTTTCAATTCTTCGCAAATTCTTTTTATGTACTTTATTCATCGTGGCAAATTTTAGAATTTTTGTTTACTGTCTACCGTTTCTCTTTATTTAAATTGGATTGGTAGCCTGTAAATATGTTGCCCCAATATTTATGAAACCTGCCTATTATGGTACAAAAATTTGTATTTGTATGCCTGGGGCAACTTTTTACACACAAATCAAAAATGAATGTCACATTATCATGGGCGTAATTAGGGGGCCGCCACCACCAGAAGGCTCTCGGCCCCAAGAAAAATTGAGACAATATGGAGCCTTCCAGGCCCCCGGAGGTTGGCTGCTCCCATGCCTCCCCAGCGAGAATGGCTGGCCTCCTGGCCTTCCCTAGCCAAATTCTCTAGTTACGTCCATACACATTATGGTTTGATATGCAAAAGTTCACCCAGTGATACAGTATAGCAGACATTTTGAAATTCGAAAAAAAGTTTTATAGTCATCACCCTAATATATATTGAATATATACTAAGAAAAAATTAAGATTAATATTTAAAAAATAGATTATATAAAGATTTACTCAAATAACAATTAAAAAAAAGAAGGCTTAATAATATTTTACTTCGTTTTCAACAAAATGAATTTAAATAAATACAATTTTTTTAAACATGTTTTTCATATTATAATTATTTTATAATATTTTACATAAAGATTTATTTAACATGAAATAAATATTGAGATTCATTCTCTCAGGACTGTAGATGTGTAAGGAAAGGTGAAAATAGGTCTCTTCTGTCCAATTAAAAAACAAAATTCAAAAATATTATATATATTTTATTTTAATTTCTTCCAGACCAACCGTTTCGACAGCTAATGATGCCAGTCTTCCTCAGTGAGGGGAATGTCTTAATTGGGAGTGCACTCTATACTTCCTAGACACCTTCTTTGTTAACTTGGTGGCTAATGCTACAAAGAAGGTGTCTAGGAAGTATAGAGTGCACACCCAAATAGGACATTCCCCTCACTGAGGAAGATTAGCAGCATTAGCGGTTGAAACGGTTGATCCGGGAGCAGTTAAAATAAAATATATATTTTTGTATTTTTTTTTTTTTTTAATTGGACTGAAGAGGCCTGTTTTAACCTTTCCTGAAATAAATATTTACCATAAATATCAGTCCAAAACTTAGGAGTAATAAATATTATTGATTAGATTTGTGTAGTGTTGGGGTTGTATGGTTATGTTCTTCAAAAATCAATTTATTTTAATTCAACTCTAATAATTCTAAATCTCCTACTCGATTTTCTAAATGTATTTCTAAACATATCAAGTGTAATTTTTATTTAGTTTATTATGATCCTATAAATTGCTCACTGTTGAGTATAAATCCCAAATTTGATATACTCGAATCTCCACACAATAAGGATGTTAAATCAAGTGATGTTTATGCCAAGGAATGTTTTTGAAATAGAAGAGGTTTGTGGCTGTAGACTAGTTATTGTTGTTAAATTGCGGAGGTGCAGCCAAGGAGATTTATTCACCAATAAATGAAAATTCTCATGAGATGCTTAATATAAACCTTATTTATTTTGAGGAATTATTCATATGCATGCATATACAAATATAAGAATATATATGAATAATTCCTCAAAGAAGGCCAGCCGACAGAAGGAAGGATAATACCTGGAGCTTTTTATCCTTCTCAGTATCTGATTGCTCAACAACTTTTGATATTTCTCAAGATCAAATACAATTAATTGATATATCAACTTCCTTTTGAGTCAAATTTTGTTCATATTTTTTTTTAGTAGGCCTACTAGCTCGTGGGTCACTAATGCCCATTTGCACGAGAGTTCAGCTTAAAAGTTTTTAACTGAGCATTTTTAAAACTAAAAATTCGATTGACTTAACAGGTAAAAGGGTTTGATGATTTAAAAATTTTTAGTTTCTGTGAGTAGCAATAGTGAGTCAGTGTCTGACCCACGGGTCATAGGTTCGCCATCACTGGTATGGTTGTAAACAGGGCTGTAACGAGGGCGTGGCAAAACAGACTTCTCTACTAGACTAGTTTCTTTAAGTTTAATTCATATAAATATAAAAAAATGGTACCACGGGGCACGTTGACCCACTTGGAATATTGTGGAAATAATTTTTTTTTTTTAATTTTAACTTCAATTTTGAAGACTTATACCTTGATTTTATGGTTCTTTAAGGTTGCACCAACATTTTAAAATAAAAACAAACGAAATTAAATAAATAAAAATTATAAAAAATAAAACAAAAAAATTGGGCCAACGTGCCCCGGTCTCCCGTACTTAACTTAATAGTAATATGCAAATATTTGTTGAACATGGACTTTGAATACGAATAAAAATGTGTTCTTATTTAGGTTATATATTATTTATTCATACAAATTTCTTATTATCAGTATATAAATTTTTTTTTGGTGGCAGTTTCCCAACGTGGAGCCCACGCCCCTATGCTTCACGTGGGGGCGGGGGGGGGGATTTGATTATCCAGTGGGGCAATTTAGAATTTGAAATATCAGTTTATATATTTTACAATTATATATACATTATTACCAAGGGAGCACAATAGGTTTAGAAAGGTGGGGTTTGGCACAAAAAAGGTTGGGAAACATTGGATTACGAGGGGCACAAGTTAAAAACTTGCCACAGGCTCGTTACGGCACTGAATGTAAAGGTTTTTTTTTTTACATTTACTTTTAATTAAAGTTATTTACGTTTAATGATTTTGTAAAATAAACCTCTGAACAGACTCACAAATGATCTTTACCATCACTGTTATTCTCTTATTTTGGGATCAGCGTTACAAATTAAATATGCAAACGAGTGCGAGAACAACCTCTTGATGAAGGATGGAAAGGGACTTTTGCAGTGTAATAATTGGTGATTACCGTAATTATAATATAAATCAAAACCATCCAAAAAACGCAGCAGGGTAGCAAGAATTATTGTTTGAGGTTCGGATCAAATTTTTATTGTATGCCCTTTACTTTTTATCTAAGTGATTTTCATTTAAACTTATTATTTTCAAATTCGTGAAAATTTTTCTAGATTTTACCAGGATTTTATTTGTTACTTTTCATAATCAATTAGGAACAAGAGGTGTAAAAATTCTCCTTAGACAAATTCTTTGGTTCTGCAGATAGGGGATGAAGGGACGAGGTTATGCATAAAAGAACCAAGCGCGCCATTATGATCGAAATTGAGATAAGACCGCCATCTTGAAGGGAAAAAGAAGATCTACCTCTTTATTTAAATCACAATATTATTACTCTGTGCACTATTTTGTAAAAAAACAAGAAAAAAAGTGATTGCCATTGGTTTTGTTTACAATTGTGCAAATGAAATGCACCTTATCTCAGATTTAGGTTAATGACTCTTGGTTCCTTCATGTATAACATCGTCCAAAGGTAGTCCTGGTTCGACTTCAGGGGGCGCAATTTCGCCCAATCATAAACATAAACTCTCAAATTTGTTATCTCTATATTGACTGGCTAATTAACAGTTTTTGAGCGTTGATTGAAAAAATTCCATCTTTTTTAAACAGAGCTCTAGCTAGTTTGAGAAAACGGATCTTTTCTCACCCTTTCTTTATGGAAAAATGTACACTATAATTTTTTAGTTTTTCTCTCCATCTATATACAATTTTGAACAGTTATATCAATATTTTAATAATTTATCAATACAAAATTTAAGCTTTTAAAATAACATATTAAAATTGTTAATCATAATTAAAAAATAAAATATAATTAAAAAAATTATCTCTCGATAATAATCTCAATGTCAATTTTTATAACTTAAAAATTTGTGATTCTTTAATTTTATCAAAATACATATGCAAATAGGTCAGAAGAGTATCGAGTGGTGCAGGACAGGGGTATTGTGAATTTGGAAAAAAAAATCATCTCACCCCCCTCTCCTCACCCAGTGAAAAATCTTTCTGAGTACCTACTTGAAACATTAATATGTGTATATGTTACACCCAGATATTGAAAATATACTTCAATAATTTTTAGATTAAAAATAAGTTGAATAATTTTCATTTGAATTATATATATATATACCCTGAACGATAATTTATTTAACAGTAACATTTAATGCATTTCGTAATTGTTTTTCGATCTGCGCGTAACATATACAGTATATATATATATTTGATAGTGATATATAAATAAATGAATTTGCTGTTAAATAGATGTGTAAGTATAATTTATAAAGACAATTTATTTATTAAAAAAAAAAATCATCAAACTAAGTGTGTAAAGTGAATCAGGCTTGGAGCTGTGAATTGTTTACAAACATTTAAATATAAGAAGGACGAGTTCTCAATTCTAAAAATAAGTAATAAATTTTTAGAAGGTGAGAAAAAAATTACTGTATTACAGATATGTCTAATTTTAGATGGCTATAGAATACATATATCAGTGATACGCTAAAAAAATAGACAACTGAATACCTTCCTAACTAAGAGGTGAAAAACTTTTCTTTTTTTATTTATAAATGTTATGTTTAAAATAAAAGAAAAAACATGCGATATTGTAAGCTTTAAAGCATATAAGATATTATAATCAATTTTAGAAATCCTATTGTTTAAATGTTTATATATATATATATGGATATTTTATTTATCTCAAAAAAATTTTAATGTAATTAAAATAATAATTGTTCTCATTAGGGTGTAATTTATTGGAATAAAAAAAAAAAACTTCTCTAAATCCTAAATTTTAGGAGAAAATATTTTAATATATTTAAGAAAAATTATTTTTTTCCCTAAAATACTGTATAATTATTATAAAATTATCTTTTTGTGTTCGGTTAACATGTAAGATGAACAAATTTGAATGGACAGAATAAATCTATGTATGTTAGAATATCCACAATAAAAAATTGTTGTTGTTTATAATAAATAGTGAATATTTTATTTATTTATCCACATTTATAAAATCTACCCTTCTTTTATTAATAAATAACGAATATTAGCGAGAGACTTGCCCTGGACTCTCCTCCAACTGGTTCGGTCCCTCTCATTTCCTTAAGGTGCGCGTCTCAAAAAGCAGTTAGAAGACGATTCACTACCGAGTTACTTTAGGCGGCAAGAGATGGCGTTAGTTTTTCCCATAGGGATACAAGGGATTTATTCCATTTCATTTGAAAGATTCTAGCTAATTAATTAAGGGTAAAAAATTAATTATTTTTTAACACAATTAATAGTAATTTAATTATCTATAAGTTATAGAGCGAATTTTTAAAAAATATCTTTTATTTAATGCAATTAATCTAAAAAAAAATTATTTTTTCGAAAATCAATAAAGGGGCTTCTATAAGTTGTAGATATTTTAAATAGCTTTAATTAAAAAAAAATTTGAGGTCGATAGCTTCAAAATTGTGGCCGCAATCTCCCAAAATTAGCACCCCGAGACGCGCATCATAATCATGTGCCGCAATTTTTCAGACAACTCTAATTCTCTGGAATATTAAAAAATTTATATACCCCTCACTTATTAAAAAAAAAAATTATCATTGTGTTTGTGTAAACAGGGCTATTCATGGCGGGCACGCACGTAAGCTCTAACTCCAAAGGGGCCCGGAGACGCAATTTTGCATGATATTATAAAACCACCAGTGGCCGATGCAGATCGGGGCGAACGTGGACGCTTTCCTCTCTGATTTGCACCTGGGCGCCCATAGAATATCGCTCAGGAATTTTACTTAGCATTTCAAACCGAATCCCTTAAAAATAGGAGAATGACTGTAAAGTCTGCTGTCAGACCTCCTACCCATCCCTTCATTTAAAAAAATTTCTCCCTATTTGTTAAGAGATATTTCAGGAAAAATTGCATTTGTAGGTCTTAAATTGTTCACTACCATATCTCGGGTATATCGGGTTTATTATTGAGAATATCTTCATAAATATGAGCTTAATAAAAAAATTGAAGAGACCTTTTTTGTAGAGAATTGAATTGCCTACAAAAAAGTCCTAATAACTTTTTCTCAAATCTGAATAATCCAAAAGATATAAAAAAAAAAAAAAAAAACTAATTTTATGAAAAAGAAGCTTGCGGTTCTTTTTGTTTAAAATCAAGAAAAAAAATTCCGTATTTTTTCATCAAAAAGAATGTTTTTGACGGGACAACGTCTTACGATGCATGTGTGTATAGTGTCCGGGTAGGGAGGAATGGAAGAAAAAATTTAGCGGGTTGAATAACTCCTCCGTCTTAAGAGGATAATTATGGGGAATATACGGTTAGAAAGAATGATTTTTCAGCTAAAGATTTCACCGTTTATTTTTTTCCTATCATTCCATTTTACGGTAAATTCTAATTGGAAAGTTTAAACCACTGTAGATTCCGAACGGCTAATCAGATCAGACTAAATGTGATGTCAATTTGTGCAGGAAGAAAACCTTTAATAGAATAAATAAAAAAAAATCCCGAGTAATTAACTCCAAAATCAATTTGTTTTCTCGAAAAACCTCATTTTTTTTTTGGGGCGTGGGAAAAAATTTAATTTTTAACGACCGCTCTAATGTTTATCTACTCTCCTTATTGCAGGCGCTCTTGATTAGTACTACCCTCTGGTGGCGATTATTTGAAATATATCCAAGGTCGCTTCTTCCTTTCTCCCAACCAAGGGGTTGTGTACTTTTCTTATTGCAGGCGCATTTGACTAATGCTACACTCTGGTGGAGACTCTATGAAATAAATACAATATTTTTTAGCCGATTTTGTTTTAAAAGCTTATTTTCACGGCGTGTGCTAACTTGAATATAAAATTTCGACCTCGTAGCTCATTTCTTCCATGATTAAAAATGTCCACACACACACACACACACACACACACATACAGACCAATATGAGGGTCCCACTTTTGCGGACTCAGTGGACCTCAAAACATGAATAGATCAAAATCTCAACATCGAATTTTTGACATGATCTCAATACTTTCTCTCTATATATAACATATATAGATAAGAGAAAGTAGAATTTATCAATAGAATATTTACCATATATTGAAAATTAATCATTTATTGAAGATGTACATTTTTATACATGGACTGAAGACAAGAGCGGATCCAGAGGTGTTTCTCGGGGAGGGGGGGGAGTAATCTGGTGTGACTGGTCGCACAGCACACAATTTTTTCTTAATTTCGGTAATTTAATGGCGCATTCTGTACTTGTTTGCCAGAATATAAATACAAATCAAATTTTTAAGTATTAATTTTTAAAATTTTACATTAAAAATAAATTTTTTTTTGAAAAAAAGGTATTTTTTTTTTCAAATCTCGGGGGGGGGGGTAATTACCCCCTTTACCCCCCCCTTGTATCCACCCTTGA
Source organism: Euborellia annulipes (assembly GCA_023213315.1). Lineage (NCBI taxonomy): Eukaryota > Metazoa > Arthropoda > Insecta > Dermaptera > Anisolabididae > Euborellia > Euborellia annulipes. The sequence goes on along the minus strand of JAKCPI010009545.1, from coordinate 190,401 downwards.
CTGAAGGTGAGACTTAAATAAATTTAGGAAACGTTTCTTCAAACGAGAAACATAAAGGCTTTTTATTTAAAGGAGCCTGCTCTCTATTAGAATCAAATTGATAATTATTTTTTTATTTTATATTTTAGTGTAAAATTAATTAAAATACATTTATCTGGACAACTCTTAGTCATATCCCGAGAGCCTAGGAGCCGAAGGGGTATATGAAATTTTTCTCATAGAATTTTATTTATTTAAATAAAATTTTATAATTTTTTAACTATCATCCTTGGAAAATTATATAACAACTTAACAAGAAATGTATACATGTAAATATTAAAAATTTTATGATTTTCCTAAAAGACATATATTTATTTTTAATAAAATAAACGTAGGCAAATATGAGTTGAGTTGGCGATTTTTTATTTCATTCTGATGACGCGATCAAATTGAAAGAACATTTTGCCGAGAAAGCGGTGCGTTGGCTTTAGACTGAACCGAGATTCGCTCTTGATAGCTTCTTCAAGAATGATTTGGATTTTTTTACTGATTGTTCTGAGCACAGCCTCTTCATCTTCAGCCAGTCCCCCAATTTCGGCAGTGCCAGTGCCAGTGCTGTTTGCTGCCTCTCAACATATTCCCGATGGACCATGCAAAGAGGACAGTAGGGCCTTTCTACAGTGCCTTGCCAACTTCACTCTCTGGGCAGTACAAAGTAAGTGGCTCCTAGAAATGCCTACTGTATGTATGACATTCATTGCATTAAGAATAATATAATATTTGACCAATGAATGTTATTTTCTATTCAAACAGATGGTTAATGAAATTAATAAATGTAATTAATTTTACTTTCTCTTACCCATTATAGAAGTTATATATAGAGAGAAAGTAATGCGATCATGTCAAAAATTCGATGTCGAGATTTTGATGGATATACACGTTGTGAGGTCCTCTGAATCCAAAAAATTGATTTTCGCAACATGGTCTGTCTGTGAACAAAATATCTCAAGAGCGAAAAGAGCTACGAGATTGAAATTTTATATTTAATTTAGGTACCCCTCTGGCACGTGACACGAAGCTTTTGAACAAAATCGGCCAAAGCGTACTAGTAATTTACTAATGTACTTTTTCAGTTTTTTTTTGATTTTCTCAAAATTCCCTCTAACCATTTTGATTAAAATTCAAAATTTTTAGATTCTCTTTAAAAAGTATATTCGCGTTTTGCTCTCAAAATTGTTTGAAGATCACTTTACTTTTGTACTTCATACGAAAGGTAGAAATGGTTGCCATGGTAAAATATAAATATTTTGCCATGTTTATAAATTTTCTATCTTTAATTCTAATATATCGGCGGAAACTAAATATATCTACACACAAAAAAATCTGGTGTGACAAGCACAGAACACAATTTTCGATTACCGAAGGTAAGAGAAAGTTGTGTCCTGTGCGACCAGTCACACCAGATTTTTTACTTATGAAATGCAAGTGGTCGAGTTTGTAACTATGGTGCTATGGGAATCTAAATCTCGACGTGACAAGCACGGTACACAACTTTCTTTTACCGGAGGGATAAAGAGTTAGCGTTCTTTCTCAGAATGAATTTGCGAGAGACTCTTGTTTACAGTAAAGTTTACAAAAGAATTTATCTTAAATGTAATAAAAATTAAGAAGATGAAGTATTTGAGCAACTTTTTTCGGCATGAAATTTTGAACTCTTATAGAGTAGATTAGTGAGAACCAGAAAAATTAGTCTGGTCCTCAAATATTCAATTGAGAGCCCAAAAAATTTGATTAATTTTTTTTATTTATTGTTGTGGTGTCATTTGTAGCCAAGTTAAGAAATTGTTTGGTTCTCTCAGCACGAACGACTTTCTCTAATGGATGAGTCAACTGAAACGCCGCGGAGTTATGCAAACATGAATACTCTAAAGGAAACAGGTTGCCTATTAGATAGGCAAGAGCAAAATTCTTGAATTTATTTTTATTCCCATTCTCTCAATCATATCTAATGGTTGACTTGAAATTTTTTTTCTAAACTCAATTAGAGAGGCCTACATTTAGGGTTTGTGCTGCCCTCCCCATGGGCGTAGCCAAACATCTTGTTGGGGGGGGGGGCAAACATTCGTTAGAACGAGAGGGGGGTTGCAATTAAAATAAACATACATTATTAATTATTTAATAAATATAGTTATAATTAATTATTTTCTTTATATAAGCTTATTAAAAAAAAATTCCCAATTAGAAAAGTATATGGTATTTGTTTTTAATAGATAAAAAATTTTCAGGACAAGCCAGGGGGGAAGGCATTGGCCCCCCAGCTCCTCTCTGGCTACGCCCATGGCCATCCCTCTGGTCTTTGATATAATATATTGATCCAATTAATTATTTAATTAATTAATTAATTAATCCCTTTATTTTTAAAAGCTGTACAGATTATTTCAAGTGTAAAAAATATAAGAGATTTAGAAATAGTGTGTTCAAAACTTAAGGGCGGAGGCGGGCAATTGATCGCCTTCAGCGTACATTGCGGCTAGTATTATATAAATACAAAAATATTTATCAAAAAAAAAAAAAAAATGCATAACTTTGACAACACTGCGGACACATGACAAAAGTAAATTAAAAAAAAACTTTTGAAAATCCGAAAAGTTTCTTTCTAAAGCTCGTTTCTGCCCAATATAATTATTTTAAAAATTGGACTATTAATTTAAAAAAGAATAATATATTCAAATTAATCAAAAACTTTGCAATGTTGATTATTTTTTATTGTAGGGGCGACTTAAACCCGAGTCTTTTTGCATCTACACATTCTTAATCCACAGCTTATCCGATTAAACATGATAATATTGGAAATATCTCTGAAATTATATTTTCTACAAAATAAAACTATTTTTTTTTTTTCTATTACAAAGTTTATATCTATATATATATTTTTTTTAGTGTTTGATGCGTCAACGAAATTTCCTCATGGCGTACTTTTTGGCAACACTTTCGACTTGGGTAATTTTGACGAATGTCTGGAAATCGATTTGTTAACTTCAAATGGACATATTGACGGTCAGTTTTGTCTGGTACAGATCGAGTACGAACAGATTGACTCCAAAGCCACTCAAGTAGTCAACCCTTTTGCTCTACAGCACGATCCCTGGGAATCCGCTTGGCAAAAGATAAAAGTAATAAATAAATATTACAATACAAGTATTTTCAATATTTCAAATATATAAATAATTCATACTATTTATTTCTAATATGTTTTTCTTATTTCATAAAAATTCCCATATAAATTGTTTCAATCTTTGTTTTTAGTATGCTGGAGACAAATCTAAAATCAGAAGAGATCAACTCACTTGGTCACTTTGTGTTCCTAAAAGTTGCTCACCTTCTCAAATTTCGCATATTTTAAATCTGGAGCTGAACTCTGCAGGACTTGATCATGGAATTCGGATGAAAGCATTCACACAAAATTCGCTTTGTACTACAAATTCTGAAAAGGATTCAAAATCTATAGGCATCATTATTTTTGGGTTTGTAATTTATCGTTACGTGACTCTACATTTGTACAATGCAATGTTTATTGTGTGTAAATGTCACGAATTACGTCGAAACTTTGGGAAGAGGAACGCGTACTGTTGTTTTTGTACGTTTTGGGCCCTTTTCTGGAGAAGAGACGCTAAAATATTTAGAAATCTTCCCCGTCCAAAATGGAGCATAACATTTATTGTTTAAAATAGAAAATTATTTAAATTTACGATTAAACAAAAGGAGAGATCATTGAGTTCATTATTTAAAATATTAATATTATTACTAAAATATTTTCTTTTTTATTTCAGGGGTATTTTGCTTGTGTTATTTACTATTGTTTTAGCAAGTACTATTTTAGAAACAAATCACCAGCTTTTTGTCAGTAAGAGCTATACTAAATTTACATATCCACTGAATCGACAGTATTGATGTTTGAAAATTTTATTTTTAGATAAAAAAGACTGGACTTATTTTTAAGATTTTAATATGTTTCTCGGCAAGAAGAAATTTACAAAAATTATGCAATGTCAAGAGCTTTCAACCGAGTATAGATGCCACCCATGCAGTTCGTGTAATCCTGATGATATTTGTGATCGTCGGCCATCGTCTTATACTTATTGGAGGTCATCCTGTATATAATGGGCAACATGAGGACAAGGTAAGATTGTTTTAAAAAATTATTTACTATTACTAGTAAAATTTAAAATTCACTCTACATTAGAAAATATCAAATTTAATAATTATTTCTAGTTATTTTTTAGTGTAAATCCAAATAAATTATAAAAAATTTCACTTACAAAAATAAACTTGCTATCATTGATCAGCAAAAATATTGTATTATAGTTTTAAAAAATCGTTAGTCTGATGCTCTGTAAATGATAATTTGTGAAATAGACTGTTTTTTTTTCCAGATGTTTAGAAACCTCATTGATATGTTCCTAGGAAATGGTCCTCTAATTGTGGATGCATTTTTTACACTGGGAGGAGTTCTCTTGGCTTATGGATTGATGAATCAATTGAAAAAATCCAAAGTCAATGTATTTTTACTAATTCTTTTAAGATTCATAAGGTAAAGTAAAATTTAATAAGTTAATTAAGCTTTCACGATTGCATGGACGTAACTAGGGGGTCCCGGGGAAGGGGGGGGGCCTCCAGAAGGTTCCCCTTATATAAAAAGTGGCAGTTTTTACTTCATAAAATGAAAATCAAGTGTCTTAGAAAGCTGATTCTTGTCCCATTTCATAGAAATTGTTATTGTCTTGAAGTTTTATTATTATCAAAGATGGTAATATGTTTATGCTTAAGATTATAAATAAATATTGGAAATAAAAAAAAATATATATAAATTTTTTTTTGTAAATTAACATTAATTAATTTCAGTTTACTAAACCTTATTAACTGATCCGTGATTTTGCCAACTCAACTCAATCGGGGGGGGGGGGGGCTTCCCCATCCCCTCCTTAGCTACTTCCCTGAAAAATTCCAACGTTAACTGTTGGCGTTTATTTTTCAAAGTTTGATGACTTGTGCAGTAATACAGTAGTAGGCCTAGCCGAAACGTTGTAATTTTTGCAGTTAATTTTTATTATTAATTAGTAATTAATAATTACTAACTAAAATAAACAATCATGATGAATGCCAAAAATGTCTATTTTTTGTGTTATCATTAGTAAAAGAATTAGATTTTCTATTTTACTGTGGTTTATTTGTAAAAATTACAACTTTTCGGCCACTCATTCTTTCATGTCTGTTATTGCTTATAATAATAATAATATAATTTAACTAATAAAACTTCTCTTTTTTTATAGATTAACACCAGTTTATTTGTTAGCAATTTTTTTTATAATAACTATACTCCCTTATATGGGAGATGGGCCGTTTTGGAAAGAAATTATCATCTCTGAACAGAACAAATGCATCAACAATTGGTGGTTGAATATTTTATATGTGAATAATTATATTAAACCAGAATCTATGGTAAATATCTTCATTGATCAATACTAATTATGGTTATTATGAATTAATGAAAATTAATATTTTTGTCTTCTAGTGTATATTTCAATCATGGTATTTGGCATGCGATTTTCAAATGTTTATCCTTAGTATAATACTGATTTATATTGTTCACTATATACCAAAATTAGGGTATTTTCTTCTAATAAAAGTTGTTCTACTTTCTCTTCTGATGCCATTTTATACGATATATATGAATGATTTGCCTCCAGTGATGTTTCCATACCCAGAGTAAATATCTTACAGTAATTTCATTTTAAATAAAAGATTAAATCTTGAAGTCGTATTTTTGTTTTTTAAATATTAATCGGTACCAAAAGTACTGGTAACTGAATTAAAGTTTTAAATCTTCATTCTTATTTCTTAAATTAAAATATTAAAAGTAATAGAAAATATGAATCTTTCTTTTTTCAGAAATATTCGAGACGTTCGACTCTCCGAATTTTTTCAACAAATTTATGTAAAAACTCATAATCGATTTATACCATATTTAGTTGGTGTTATTGTTGGCATTATAATATTCAATTTTCATGATTCAAAATTTAGATTGTCCAAGGTATTTTTTATTTTTACTTTTTTATTTTAAAATATACATTTTTTAACTTGACTGTTTTTTTTAGCTCTCATCAAGGATATTAATTATTTTAAAAATTAATTTCGAATTCGCAATGATACTTTCTGCTTATCCATTTTTTATAACATCTAGGCCATATTCAAGGCTGGAATCTGCTTTCTATGGATCTTTTCATCGTTTAGGATATGCTCTTGCTATCGGCTCACATTTTTTAATATTTTCTTTTGGACAACTTGGTAATTAATCTTTTTTAAGTTTTGTAAGTACTAATAAAATAATAAGATCCTGAAAGTTTCAGATAGCTAACTCAAAAGAAAAAGCAAAACATGTAAAAGTTTTTACTCAAGAAAGGCTGAATCGATTGATTTGGATTTTGGATATGTTTTGGGGGCTGATGGTAGCTTCTTGGAAAAAAATAAGACCTATATCGGATTATAAGATCCTTGAAAAAACGACTTTTTAATTTTTAACCGTGATACGATTTTGCCACTATTATGAAACTATTTTTTTTTTTTTTTGAATTCCCCATCCAATTTAAGTTGAAATTATGACACTTTCAAATCTTAAAAAACGGTACGCAGTATTGAAAAAAATCTGATTCGTTAACAACAAAAACCTATTTATTTATATATTTTTTTTTAAACTCATAAATCAATTATTTTTTACATGTTCTTTAAAATGTATATTCTCATTTTGCCCCCATTTTGCCATTTGAAATCTTTTCAAGCACACTTTACTCTTGTACTTTCTAGGAAAGATAGGAGAAATCGTTGCCATGGTAACGATGTTTAAAATGTTTTCCCATTTTGATTAAAATTGACGAATCAACTATTTTTTATATGCCCTTTAAAAAGTATATCAGTAAAATTGTTCGTTTAAATTGTTTGAAGTACTTTTACTGGTGTAGTATTTCATATTTTTTAAATTCATTTTCCGGCTCTTCCTTCCATAAAGCCAATGTTAAATCCCTCTGGGGATTTGCCTGTTAATTTCGATTCAAAAGGAGATTCCTTTTGGAACTTTTTACACAGTTAAAAAAATTTTTCCAATTCTTATGAAATTTTGTATTTATTTAGGATTCTCTATTGTATATAAAATATCCAAATAAATTGTATAATGGTTAAAAGTTAAAATTTAAAAAAAAGCCATTTTTTTCAAGGATGTTATGACCCGATATAGGTCTTGATTTTTTTCATAGAAGCCACCATCAGCCCCCAAAACATATTCAAAATTCAAATCAATCGATTCAGCCATTCCTGAGAAAATTTTTTTCTGATTTTTACATGTTTTGCTTTTTCTCAAAAACCCATTGAGTTAGCGATCTGAAACTTTCAGGATCTTATTATTTTATTAGTATCTAACAAATCCTCTAAGTATCGTTGAAATATCTTCCAAGGGAAAATTCATCATACTTATACCCCTAGGGCCTTTTCATATAAATTCTTTATATACTATAGAAAAAATGCAAAAAGATATTAATTATAAAATATTCAAATACATATTAATAATTTTTAAAATATTTTAATCTTTTTTTTTCCTAGATGGATTCAAAAGGTTTTTGGCAGCAAAACCCTTCACAATTTTATCTCGCCTTACTTATGGTGTTTACTTGGTACATCCAATAATTCATCTCTACGATCAAGGTTCATTAAGAACTGCCAGAATTTTATCATTTTATTCAATTGTATGTATTAATATATAAACGTTCATATTATATATAACAAAACATTTGTTTAAAATAAATTTTATTTTATTTCAGATAACTCATACTCTATCGGATTGCGTTATTGCTTTTACAGTATCACTTATTTTAAATTTAATTATAGAATCGCCATTTCGAAATTTAGAAAAATTATTTCTTAATACCAATTTTTCAAGTAATAAATAAAATTAATTTTATAAAGAGAAACAAATTCTTTATATTATTTTTAGCATTATAATAATATTAGTGAAAATGAATAAGAATATTTAATTAAATATTTTGGTTTCTAATCTAAAATTATTTTTTAACAAACTTTAATTTGAATGTTGTTAAAATTAAAAATGACTTTTTTTTATAAAAGTTCAATAATTATATAATTATTAAGGAAGTTGAAAAGAGGAAAGTTTGATTAATAATTAATCAACACAATATGCGTAATTTATACAATATACAATGCGGTGCAAAAGTAGATATAGAGTCATAACGAGTTTCTTATTATTTACTTAGATATTTTATATTATTTTGTTAATAGTTTGTGCGTTGAAGTCAATAAATTACAAAACTTTTGAAGCCAATTTTAATTTAGTCATTCCAGACTAAAATAATATAAAATTGTCTGAATAGTCTTGCAATATATTGACACCAACACTCGACATTTTAAAAACTCAGGGATTTTTATTTCAATGAATGCATTATAACTAAAATTAAAATAAAAAAGTTCTCGTGTCTGTGTAGCAGGAAGCGGTGCTTTCAGGTTTTGCTGGGTTAAACCCAAATCAGAGAAGAGATGTGATTTTGACTGTAATTTTATTTCTTTTAAAAATCAAACTTGCAGGTTTCTGGCCCAGTTTCTTCGAAAGAGAGAAACCTCAGAGAATAGATAGATTTACGTTTGCTTTCTAAAATTCAAGATTAACATTTTTCCGTGGAAAACATATCTAATTCCTAAATTTCTTCTCTTAATCTAATATTCTGGCGCCACAACATCTTCAAAATACACAGTTTGTACATTTTTGAATTGATATTTCGAAATAGTTACTATTCAAATTGAAGTTTGTTTATAATAGTTGAGGGGGAGGGGCGCAGAATTGTTGCAGGTAGAAAGGGCACCAAAGTTTGAGAGCAACTAACATAAAATATTAACAAAATAATAAAACATTTAGTAAATAATAAAGAAATAGATCTAAGTGTGTATCTATTTTTGCATTCCCACCTCCCCCCCCCGGTATATATATATTTATATTATTTATAATATAATGTCGATTCATTTAAAGTTTTTTTTTTAATGTATTGTTTTATAGATTTTTTTAAATAAAATTCTAATTAGTAATATTTATTTGTAAGCTAATCTTTACCTCCACCCATTCCCCTATTCTTATTTATTTTAATAAATTATCGCGGCGGTGCCACGGGATGGGATTAATACTTGTCCCGATAATTTCCCCCTTTTTAATTAATTTTTACTGCCTGCATAGCATCTCCTAGAGTTCTAGTCCTATGATTCAAAAGCTGGCGTAGTCTTTTTTTTGCAAATTTGTTTGTAAAATTTTATTAATAAATATGAATATTTAGGAAATAAATTATTAATAAAGATGAATATTTAGTTTTTTAAGGTTGTAACCTATTCCCTGGTCTATATTGGCTGATTTTACTGGTGGGTGGTAAAACATTATTCTCCCATCATCAGTCTCAGATTGTATCTGTCCCGGAGTTGTCAAAAGGGCACAATACATTTATTATGTATTCTGCTTATGGGTGAGTTGCTCATTGACTTGTTTAGTGAGAACCCGGGACAGAAACAATCTGAAAGACTGATGATGGGGGAATAAAGTTTTCCCGAAACGTCTCGGTAATTGTAATAAAATCGGAGGCTTTTATTTTTGGCTGCTCCTGCTCCGTTCCTTGTGTGTAAATCAACAGCCACGTACTTCATTGAATATTTTATTTATATAAACTTTGAAACTACACTGCACTGGTGTGGAGAAGACGATGAGAATCTTATCTTTTTGAAGAGGTTCCACGAGGTTAATTACTGCGACAGGTGGTGATTGATTCAGCATCAAACGAGAGTGAGGATTTGCCTCTTGCACCTCAGTGGCAGCTAATGGAATAAATCTTCTTTGGCGATATGAATTTTGTTGATTTTTTAACACAGCACAAATTAAAAATAATTACTTAAAATTATATAAAAACATGGTAATTTTATAATTGTGGTAAAAACAATTAAGGGTTGGTCAGAGAGTATGCCAGAACGTGTGCCCACTCCGCGGTCGTTTTTAACCCTTTCTCCCTTTCAGCCCCTGGCTGGTTGCCGCACCAATTTACAATTTCGTATCAAAATTTGTTTAAAAGAAATTACAAATTAATAATTCTATAAATTATAAAACAAATTTGATCCTAAGGCGCCCTTTTTTGCATCTCCTATATTTTTGGCTGAGATCAATTTATTTATTTATTTATTTTTTTTTTCGTTTTCGCGTTTTAAAACACATAATTGATAGGATGCTTTTTTTTATTTACTGATATAATCATTATGATCATCACATCACTATTAAAATGTCGGATCGAACGCTCTGATTTCAGTTGAATTTAAACATTTGTCACACTAGGATGGAAAAAAGGCCAAGATCAATCATTGTTTTTCATTTTTATATATGCTGTCTGTTCTTCTCGTATCAAGCAACAGGTTCGTAATTCTTGGGTTCAACCCTTAATTTTAAAAATATCCTTTTCTTATTTAATTTTATTCCGGCGATAGTAAGTAAAATATTAATTTTTTATTTATTGATTAGTGAAAATTAAGTAGATATTTTCAAATTAGACTTTCTTGAAATGATTCAAGAAATTGATAATTGTGAGGTAATTTTAGATTCCTTCTGCTACGAACAGGGGTTCCCAAACTTGGCCTTAATATATTAGAATTTTTCCGCGGCGCCCCATGTCAAATCTCAGGGCAAACCTTATGTTATTTAATACTAATAGTTCGAATGATATTTTTTGCAATATTTAAAAAATGTTCACTGCGCCCCAAGAGAACAGCCGCAGTTGGGGAACTCCTATGCTAGAAGATGCATTAAAAATTAGGTTTTGCTCTATTTTTTAATAATTTTTCAGATATTTTAAAAATATATTTAATAATTAAACAAAGGAACTATTATTAATAATTTAAATCGAAACTTTTGCTCCAAGACCATATGAAATTAATATATCGATAAACGAAGGGCGGAAATGAGTAGAAAAAAGCGGAAACTGGGGGGAATATATTTCATTGCCATCTTTTTGTTTGTATTATAAAAGGAAATGGAGTAACATTCAATTTGACATATGAATGTCTGATTAAACTAATTTCAAAAAATTTTAAACTAAAATTTATTTAGATATCGCGGACGCGGAATTCGTGTTTCGAATGGCATGAATTCACTTAAGGGCAAGTAGGACTGGCTTTATAATTTGTATCTCAAATAATTACTAGGACATTTCTTAATAGACGAATTTAAAAATTATGATAATTAATTTTTTCTTTACTACTGAAAAAAAAATATATATATATTTAAAATTTTTTTTTATTCTAAAAATTAAAAAAAAAATTATTATATATCAAATATTAATCAAATATTTTACAGTATATTAAGAAATAATAAAACCGGCACTGTATTTACTATAACCAATCAGAAAGCTTGTTTAGAGCTGTCACAACTGGTTTTCGACTATTCCCTTTATTTTTACTTTCTCTTACCTATATATTTATTTATTTAACAATTATTTTGTAATTCTTTTTAGTAACCGGTGTGGTCCAAGTAAGCGCTGAGAATATTTTAGATGATGCGCAATCAAATCCTGGTTTGTGTCAACATGAAACGCGGTGCACTACGCTGAATCGATGTGTTCTGATCAGAGATCTGATGGAGCGATCGTGTTTGATCAGTTCAAGGTAATTTGACTTTGATTTGAAAAATTTCAGTCCAACATTAAAAGAAAAAAAACATATTTATTATAACTATCTACTAGAAGAGAAAGGCGTGCCTTCGACAGCTAGGCCCTGGCGGGCGGCGTCTCGACATATGATTAAGAGTTGTCAATATAAAATTAATTTTGCATCGTAAATATGAAATAAAAACATTTTAAATATAATTACCATACTTCCCAACAAAAATATTTTTCAAACAAAAATTTTTTTTAATAAAAAGGAAGAACATTTACTAAAATACATATTAATAAATAGATAAATATATAAATAGCTAATACAGAACATTTGCATAGGAAGGAGTTAGAGATAGGAAATAACGTAACCTCAGAAGGTTACTTAGGTTTGAGGTGAGTGTATTCGTGCACCATAACTAAACTGACACCACGGTAGGAAAACGGTTCAAATAATAATAATTGACATATATAATATAATTGATATATATTCTTGTATACATATCATGTTAATTCATTAAATTAATTAAATAAGAAATCAAAGTTACTCACGTTAAAGATAACTGTAATTAATTTATCGGTTTTTATTATTTTTAGGCTTCGAGAATTGGTTTGTGGATATAAAGGAACTGAACCGATGGTCTGTTGTCCACTTTCAGGGTATCAAAGCCCGTGGGGAGTGCCTGGTCAAGGTGGTGATGATCATCCGAAGCCACCCCCAACTGATCCGGATTTGCGTCTTGACACAGAGAATTGCGGCATTCCAAAAAGTTACACAAGGATTGGGATCGCTACCATTTGTTGCCCGTGTTGGCTACATCAGTAAGCTTGAAATAAATAATGTTCTGTTTTGCTTTCTTAAGGTAGACTTTGTACCAATAAATAGAAACGGGGTCTAAATGAACTCAGATGCCGAAAAAGATTTTTAAAAAATTGGCTTGAGCCGTCGGCGGTTGCGGGCAGCCGCGCCGGACCGACACTTGTTTTAAAATGTGAGTTCGTTCACTTGCGCGTTCCGCGGTGGACTGTAATGAGTTAGTTTTTTCTTCCGCGATCAGTTGGCGAGAAATTCTCAGTCAGCCACCAACTGAGAACCGGAATTTATTTAATGACGACAAATTGATAATTTAATTGAAAATATTTTCAGAAAACTCTGGATTATAGAATTTTATTTAAAAATTAAAATAAATCTAAAAAAATATATTATGATTTGAAAATAAATAAATAAATAGTTAAGATTTTATATAATAACATTTCTTTTTTTTTTAGATACCAAAAATCGTAATATCGACTATCCTTGTCTTGGAAGTATAATTGGAGCAAAAATAATACTTACGACAGCCCATTGCGCTGTTGCCAAAGCGGAAGGTCATGAATTGTTGAGTATCAAACAGATTATTAATATTTTCTAATTCTCATTATTTAATATAAAACTTTTCTCAGATTTCAAGTAACAGTCGGCGAATGGGATATCTCGGAAGATCCTGATTGTAACGATTCATTTTGTGCCCAACGTTTACAGAAAATCGAAATTTCCCATGTCATTGTTCATCCTGATTACAACCGAGAGACCTTTAAAGATGACATCGCTCTGATTATCCTAAAAACTTCTATTAAATACACATGTAATTATTAATTTTTTTACCAAGTTATTAACAGTATCTCATTAATATTACAAAATATTATTTAAAAAAATTTTAAAAAATTCCATGCGAAATTTATTAAGCACAAATATAATGGAAGAATATTTAATAAATTAATTTGGTATTTATGACTGAAGTTTAATGGGTCCGAGCCCCGGGGATTTATCCCCCCCCCTCCAAACCCCCTCCATCTGTCTCGGACTTCATTCAAGTGAGTAAAACTGAAAAAAAATTGTGTCAAAAATGTTAAAAAATTATTTTTTACTTGCTAAAGAAATATTGGAACTAAGGTGCTATGGGAAACTAAATATATCTAGACACAAAAAATCTGGTGTGACTGGCGCACATCACACCAGATTTTTAAATATAATAATCTATTATTTCATAGAAAATATATCCTATGCTTATGATATAATTGGAATATTTTTTTAATCAAGTGACTGCACAGCCTGTTTGTCTGATGGGGAACGACAACAATCGTTTAGTTGGTCGAAGGCCACTTCTCGTCGGCTGGGGACTTTTGGCTGGACAAGATGGTAATTATAATTTCTACCAAATTCTAATATTTATTGATTAATAAAGATTAGAATTTCGTACAACAAATATTACTTTCTCTTGTATCAGAAGAAAATATACTAAGATCAAAATTTGGAAAAAAAATGTGACAGCATGAAACGAGTTTTGTTTTAAGCGACGTTGCTGCACCGGTCTGAGTCACGTGACTTACTTATTTTCAAGTATGGTACACTGATGGCGGACTGACATTTTCGTGAATTTTTTGTCTTGTTAAAATATTTTTAAAAGCCTTCGTCAGAAAATTTTGATTTAATTTTAACGTATTCTACGCAAGTTAATTGATAAAAATAGAAGTTCTTTGTTTCTTTATTTTTCTCAGGAGTGGTATATAATTCGATATGTGTGCGTTTCATCTACATTCCTTATTGGCTACATGTTAAATTTCAATTTTTAATAATTAATTTACTTAGAGATCAGCGTTTATCTGTCTCCCCTCTAAGCCAAAGTCTATAAAAGTATAAATTATTTTTTACAGAGCAACAAAACACCCAACAAACGTTGCAAGTACCTGTTGTGCCTCTCGACCAGTGTATACGACTTTTCCGAAATCTTCTACCCGTCACGGAAAGACATCTTTGTGCAGGAGGCGAATTAAACAAAGATGCATGCAAAGGGTTTGGAGGTGCACCTCTCATTCTCGCTGAGCGACAAACCTCTCTCAACTCAGATAATATCTTAGCTGGCAAATTTTACCAGGTATATGAAAAATAAATCTTTAAGCTATTTTTCTACGAGCATTGAGATTAAAAATTCATTTTGAACTTGTATTATCTCTCTGCAAACAATTTTTTTAAATTCACGATTAAGTTAATATGTGAAATTTTTCACTTGGTTTAAATTCAGATCAGTTTATAATCAAGATTAGTGGACTCTGGTGATCACGGTCTTACATTGTACCATAATATAATAATAATTAAGTACTAAAATAATTTAATTTTCAGGTGGGAATTGCCTCTTTTGGATCTGAAGAATGCGGTCGTGAAGGAGTTCCTGGAGTTTATATCAAAGTTGCATCTTATTTAAAATGGATTAAAGATAGCCTCTAGGATAAAAAGTAAAAATTGTATAATAGTATTATTGTAAAAATGATAAAGTATCAGAATTGCCAAGAAATAATCAATTATATCAAACTTTTTAAATTCAAATTCAGAATTAATGTATAAATTAAAATGTAGTAATATGTTTAATAATCTATAGGCTTAAATAATTAACCAAGCAGAGACATCATTTCAGGTTTTGTTTAAGTTTGGTTGATAAAAAATTGTTTATTTTTTTTACCCTCCCTTTGAAAAAATTTTACAATATCAAAGTTGATTGAATCAAACCAGTGGAAAAAACTGGAAGCAACGCTATCGGGCCACCGGCTTTAGGGGGTCCTTTTAAAAATGTATTTATTATTTATAATATAAAAAATCATTATATTTAATTAACTTGTTTTTGTTTTGTTTATAAATATTAAAATAACAAATACATTTATTTATTTAAAATTAGATTATAACTTCAAAACAACATTATTAAATGTTTTAAAAGGTTTGAAAATGTTATTATTAAGTTAATTAGAATAATTTAAAAAAATATATATAATCTTTTTTATTTATTTTTTTCAAAATCTTGAGAGAGGGAACAAATGAAACAGGCCCAATAAAATATTTAAAGAAAAAAATTTGGCTGCCAGTCTCTGCTCCAGCCATAGGCGCCGGAACTGGGCCCCCCCAGTGGGGGGGGGCCCGCAAGGGTACATTTCCCCACCTGGCATCCTAAAAGAGGGGGCAGAGGGGGGCAATATGTCTTCTTTTATTTCATTTATTTTTAATGATACATTTTTACTTTTGAAAAATAAAATCTTTTAAATTAAAAAAAATTAAAAGCGTAAGAAATTCATTTTTTTCCAAAATATTTTACATAGACCCTATTGTATTTCTAATTTCTAAAAACATTTTATATTGAATTAAAAGAAGAAAATTAAAAATATTTATTTCCTTCAAATAGTATAAATATAGCCTAAAAAATTTTTGATGAAATCACTAGCAAATTTTTTAAAATTTTAATTTTATTAAAATTGTGATTTTATTTAAAATTTTTAAAGCTTTATAGTAGATTTGTTTTTGTTTTATACTATTTGAACATATTAAATTATTTTAATTTCCAAAAAAAAATTTTTTTGCCCACCCCCCCCTGATTCAAATTCGTTCCGGCGCCCCTGGCTCCAGCAACCCTTCCCTGATTCAACTCAATAGCCAGAACGACAATACAAACTATTTTTCAGATACTCTTTAAAATGTATATTCTCATTTTGCCCTGAAAATTGTTTGAAACACACTTTACTCTTTCATAGAAAACTATTTTTTAGATTCTCTGGGTAACTAAATATATCTCGACACAAAAAATCTGGTGTGGCAGTACAGTAGCTAACTTTCCAATATCGAAGGTAAGAGAAAGTTGTGTGCTGTGCTAGACCCGCCAGGTTTTTTCAGTTATGTCGATAACTCATATCTTCCCAACCTGAATTCTTTTTATACTTATATTTATAATCTAAATATTTTATTTTAATCGAATGCTAATTTTAAATGATTTCTTACATTCGTGATATTCTTCTATTATCTTGCTAGAATATTTGATTATTTTTTTTTTTTTTTTACTTATTTTTTGAAAAAGTTTCCTCCTACAAGTTAGTCTGCATTTTCCCTAATTAATTCTCCTTGTGAATAAATTATAGCTATCCATTTGAAATAATTGTTTTATAATTTATTATTCATTGAGGGGATTTCATTTTAGAAGAAAATATAATTTAAATATCTTAATTCCCAGGGGCTTCCTTAAGTTGATTAAAATCTTGTTAATGATTTATTCGCCCTGAAGCAAAAGCGTTGAATTTAGTATCAATCTTAGAAGAAAACGGTTCATTTCAACAATAAAATATGCAAACTTAATTGGATGAAGTTAGACCACGCTTAGAAAGTCAATTAAGTATTTTATTTTCTAAACAAAAAAAAGAATTTTATATTTTGTATAAGAGTAAAATTGTATAATATAATATAGGGTGACTAATTTTAAATTTTCTTTCAAATATAATTTTTTTTTATCTTTTTCTTTTAATTTATATTTTGTTCTTTTTTTCTGTGATTGTTTAGTTAGCATTACCTATTTTGCTACTTAATTCATGTACCCTTTACCAGTAGCGTAGCCAGGATTTCTGCTTGGGGGGGGGGGGCTCAAAAGTTTTATGAACACCCAGGGGCGGAGAACCCCCCCCCCCCCCTTCTCCAAGAAACTTAAAGTGGAGAAATTTTTTTTAAATAATATAATAATTATAAATAAAAAACAAATAAAATAAAATTTTTTTTTCTTGAAATAAAAAATAATTTTAATACAAAATTCGTAAATATTAGAGATTTTTCCAATTATTTATGTTTTTTTTTTTTAGATTTTAAAATTTATGAGAGTTAATAAAATAAATATTTAAAAAAAAATCATTAGGGAAAACAATAGGTATTTTTTTGTTCTGGAGAAGACTTTGGGGGGGGCCCTGCCCCCCTGAATACGCCACTGCCCTTTACCATAGGTATACCAAAGCTATTCTCCCCCCCCCGCCCCCCCCCCCCCCCCCGGCCATTATTCTTTTTGTAACAGCCCAAAATTAAAATGCGTCTATAGTAATGTGTAAAGAATTCAAAAAAACTTACAAAAGCCCTAATTAATATAATTTTTGATAGGAAAATATAATTTGAACTAAAAAAAAAAGTTATTTAATTATTTTGATTGAATTATCACAAATACATGGTAAAATTCAGATCAATATTTCATAAATATACTAATAGTTTTTCAAAGGTAATAAATTCTGCAATCATACAAGTTCAATGTTTTTCGAACGAAATTGGTAGGCCAATTTTGAATAAAATTATATTCGATCGAAACAAATTAGAAATCTTATCCAATTTTTCCTTCTTTCTGTCCAAATTATATCTATTTTCACTTGGATATTTCACAGCCAGAAGGAATTTTGAATATGTTAAAAAAAATAAATAGTCTATAAAGATTATAGAAAAGGAAAGATGGCGGGCCCGAGTCAGAGTCGGGGGTCCAGGGGGCGGAGCTCCTCTTAGCTAGACGAACCACGCAACTTGTACAAATAATAATTGACTTTCCCTTTTTCAAATCCCCAAATATCTATTTTCCAATCCTATCCCACAAATAAATAATTAAATTAACAATCTGATGTTAATTAATTATTTTTTTATAAGATTAATTAATTAGAAGTTGGTGCATAGCTTAAAGGTTTTTTGCTCTAACCGATTTAGTCCTTTGTCCTCTGCTAGAGAGTATACTTTTGGCTGTTACAGTTAGTATAAAAGACGAAAAAGCATTAGCCATTTTTTCTGAAATAAGTAAAACTAACAAAAAATATGGGCAAGGGGCTTGCCGCAATTACGAATGCCGATTTCACGAATCAGGCAATTTCCTCATTTCGGCATAACATATACAAGACAATCAACGACGTAACTAGCCTTTGAGGGCGGGGGGGGGGCGAAGCCCAACTGGGGCTCCGTTTTTCGTTCGAGCTTTTTTTTTAATAGGCTATTCGAATCTCATTGGACCTTTTTTTTTAGTATTCGAATCTCGTTCGAGCTTTTTTTTTGTAATTTTTCTCCGAATTTGTGATGTAAAATGAATTTATTATGAAGTTTCAAAAAAAAGCAGGAGATTTTGGGAAAAAGCTGGAGATTCCGGGGAAAAAAGCCGGATATTTAGGTAAAAAGCAGGAAAGCCGGATGCGCTAGGGCACCTATGTCGGAATCGAGGGGCGCCAAAGGCTTGATGCGCCTGGGGCGGGGGGGGGGCGAGCGCCCCTCTTCGCCCCCACCTGGATACGCTACTAATGACAATATTAATGATTTAAATAAAGAAAGATGTAATGATTATTTTAAAAAGACAGGTTTGTTTCATTCATCCAAATTTCCAAAAAACGACTATATATAACAATTTTTCTGTTTTTTGTAAATTGTTAAATCTTCAGATGGGCTCCTTATCTCTGGCTGGTTGTGTAGAATGTATTTGGCTAGAATCTTCATTAGTTAATTCAAAATTTTTGTCAGAAAACAATAACTCCATTTGTTTTGAAATTTTAATTTAAGATCATAAATGAAAATGCATAAGAATAACCTGGTCATGAGCGCATGCGCACCCTTCTCCCAAAAAGTGGCTAAAGAGGCATCGATCCCGACGACGCGCGCTATTCTCCGCTTCAGTCGAGACTGCATCTTCGTCAAGAGCACTTAGTAAAATCGTTCAAGCAACAGGTCATCTTGAAAGAGCATCAATTAAATTTGTTAGAAAAATCGAACCTAATATGCTAATTTCGTGCGCTTGAACTGGTTGAGTGGTTGGGGTCGAGTTGTGCTCTTCTTACAGCAGCCAGCATTCCCTTCATGCTGCTTTCGTTTACGATGACAGGTACTTAATAAGTAATGTTAGATTTTTTCTTGAGCACTAGTCTAGCATGAGAATTCCAATTAATTTATTAAAATACTTTTAAAAATTATTCAACATATTTAGGGGCTTGTATCTTAAGGCTTTTTAGATCATAGCACTTGTTGACACTGCTTAAAGTCACGCTCTTGGTGCGTCATAGTTTGCATGTCAAACTAAAAGGGAATGAGTTGCTCTGCTCAAAGGAAATTAACAGGAAATCAAATAAGATTTCTCAACGAGGTGTTAGAGTATATATAGATAGGATTCGTTGAATTCAATTCAATTTAGAAACTCAAAACTCACAGCACGCGATCTTCTATATACTGTATTATATACACAGCCCTCCCCCCCCGCCGTTCTTTATAATAGTAACCTGTTTCCTCTTCAAACTCACGATTAATTGATTGTCCTTAACTCATCATATTTAATTACTTTTAGCTTAATCATTAATAAACAATTCATGTTTTTTTAAATCATCACTTCCTCTCCTTAACACTCAACTAAATAAAATAAGTTAAAGAGTGTTAGTTGTAAATTTCCTTTTCCATTACTCAGGGGAAAGAAAGGAATAAAAGCTTAATGAATTAGAAAACTTAAAAAAAGGTTTAACACTCTGTGTGTTGTAAAAGCAGTTTGAGGTATAACACATCAGGCGTTACGCCTTCAATTGTCATTAAATGACGCATTATCCGGCTCATTGTCGCCACAATATGATTATAACTGCTGATGAACATCTCCACAAGCCGGATATTATTTCGGAACACTCATACTATCAACTCATATATATATATAATCAATCCAATCTAATTTCCACCGCTACCTCACTTTGAGTTATCCATTCATTCATAATCACATAAGGTGGATGTAAATGCTTCGATAGAGTAAAATTCTCGAATAGAGATTCAGTATCATTTTAACTTAAAAGCTGCTTAAGATAAATAAACTCTATTAAAGTAAGCTTCCTTAAATCCAATAAAAAGAAATTATATTTTCTCATTTTTAGAATCTTATGCTTTGCATTTTTATATCTGAAAATAAACAATAAAAAAAGGGTTTAATTTTACTTAAATTATAGTAAATGTTTCTTGTGAATTTAACAATTTAAAATTATTAAACACAACCGTAGCTAGAAAATTTGCATTAGCTAACTACGTATAAACTCTTATTCAGTAACATAACAATTCAAAACATAGAGAGTTTGGAAGTTCAAAACCCAAACCAAGATTAGATATTTGAGCTATAAGTTCAAAAAATGTAATAAATTATTTTATTTAATAAACTCTATATAAAAAAATAAAATTCAAATTTTTAATAAGATAAACAAAAAGAAATGTATTTTTATTTATTACTCATAAACCAAAATCGTCATTATTCTGATACTTTTTGGATTTATCACTAACTATTAATAAATGAAATTTTGTGACCTTGTAGGCAAGTAATGATCTGAGATGCTAATAAATTAGCGGGTCTATTGTCTTGATGTTATTTAAGGGTTGATGGATTGAAAGGCAACGATCCGTGACCGTTCCGCGCGACAAACTTAAACTTCGGTTTAGTGTTTTAGGACGACGAGGTGAAGGAGTAGGCTCCCTTCAAAAGACCCGAAATTCATTCATCCAACAATATACAAACTTAGATTGTATCCTGCCAGCCATTTTTTCCACGTTTATTTCACAAGCCGAAAATTGTAGCAGTCTATCCAAGCAAAAACATCAAGAGATTGAGTTTTCTAATTTTACGCACGGACGGTTTGGTTGTTTTTCGAACTAGCGCTGCTCCTTCCTCCTGTGGCCTCTCGAACACCAACAAACACAGAGATTAAATAAGGAAGGAGCACCGAGCCGATTTTGCAATTATTCTTATAATTGAGTAACCGTGCTATCGAAACCATTAGGTCATTAGATGCACGAAGAACTGGAATGAGTCATCCGACCATATTTAAAACAAACAAAAAAACAGATAAAACAGAAGATAAAACAAACTATATTTTATTTTATTCTGTATTAAAATAATCCCTAATCGCTACAATATTTTAATAGCGAAACTGGATCGAAGGATTGGATCTATCTAAGGGCATTGATATCATATGTTATTGGATGTTTTATACTTGTGGGTTTTTCAGGATGAGACGATGAGTTAAATGTAATCTCGAAGATAATTTCTTTTTGTTTCCAAACCTCAAAGGTATTCGGCCTAATGGATAATAAATTATGGTCATAGAAGAGCAGAATGTGTCCAGAACAGTAAACATGGCCATTTCTGCAAACCAATCTGAATAAATACCTCTTATAATGAATTTCTTTTTAATTTATTATTACGCCTAATAACTAGTCAAATTTTAAACTGAGTAAAAAAAAAAAAACAATTAGTAGGTATATGATATGTTGATTTGTTATTACACTTATGTATTTTATTTTCTACTTACAGGTCGACGCCATGGAGACGACTGGCCTTTGATAACATCTGTCGATTGGACATGACCGGATACAAGTACGACATGGTTCATCAAAACAGAAGATTCAATCATGATGATCACAAATGATGAGACGACAATTAGCCAAAAACGAAAATCGAGTTCAATTTATCAACGATAAGGACAGCCTTTTCAAGAATTTAGGCCTACTTAAAATTTCAGAGACAAACTAAATATAATAATGCCTTATTAACAGTGGCTAGGGCTGGACGGTAATGGATTTTCATTACCGACCTCGATAATGAAAAAAAACCGGTTTTTCTCGAAAGTCGGTAAAAATTTTTTACCGCCCGCGGAACCAAAGTTTGCCGCCGCGGAACATTTTTTTTCGCGGAACCAAAATTTTTTCCCGTCCGAAAAAATATTTTACCTTTTTTTTTTTAGAGACGCCAATTTTTTTGCCGCCCGCGGAACCGGAATTTGCCGCCGCGGAACATTTTTTTTCGCGGAACCAAAATTTTTTCCCGTCCGAAAAAATATTTTACCTTTTTTTTAGAGACGCCAATTTTTTTGCCGCCCGCGGAACCGGAATTTGCCGCCACGGAATCAAAGTTTGCCGCCGCGGAACATTTTTTTTTCGCGGAACCAAAATTTTTTACCGTCCGAAAAAATAGGTTTTCGAAACGACTTTCGAAAAAAAACCGGTTTTTACCGAATTAGAGGTTCGTTACCGCGTTTTCGGTAAAAAATTTTTACCGACTTTTACCGGTAAACCGGTTTACCGTCCAGCCCTAACAGTGGCTTAGATAGAACGATGGCGGAGAAGTGTGGTCTGCTCTTGACTTTTTAAGAGCTATTATAAAATCAACAGACCCCCCCCTAAAAAAAATTGTTAAATATATCTGATTTGTCAAGTTCGAGGTCTTATTCAAATATAAAGGGGGTAATTACCCCCCCCCCGAGATTTGAAAAAAAAAATACTTTTTTTCAAAAAAAAATTTATTTTTATTGTAAAATTTTAAAAATTAATACTTAAAAATTTGATTTGTATTTATATTCTGGCAAACAAGTACAGAATGCGTCTTTAAATTACCGAAATTAAGAAAAAATTGTGTGCTGTGAGACCAGTCACACCAGATTACCTCCCTCCCCTCCGAGAAACACCTCTGGATCCGCCACTGACTATGGTGTACTATGGGAAACTAAATATATCTCGAGTCAAAAAAATCAGGTGTGACATCACAGTACAGAACATTGAATTACTGAAGTTAAGAAAAAGTTGTGTGCTGTGCGACCAGTCACACTAGATTTTTATATCCCATTTTACACTAAATGAATATAAAAATATTATAGATATAATGTATTAATTCTTACTTATCTCCTTGTTGTTTTTTGTATTGATGACGACCAGGCGTGATGCTGGTCGAAATATCTACGAAATAAAGATGATGTGATAAGAGTGCTGGTTTTTTATTCTCCGGTCCTTTCCTCTATATGATCCAGCGACAATTTCCAATCGTATTTTATTTTTCACATATTTTTGTTAAACTGTAGTTTACTATTGGTAGGCCCATGGACGCCGACTTTTAAAAATTATTGGGGGGGGGGGGGCTAAATATGATTGACGTAGTAGGCATGGGCATAACTAGAGGGGTCCGGGGGGGGGGGGGGGGAAAGAAAAGTCAAAGAGTCTATAGAATTTAATAAACATTTAAATAATATTAACAAAGAAGATATAGGCTTAATAAAATGTGGAACATTGTGTTGAATGAAAAAAATGTTAATTAAATATTAAGGTTTGATTATTGTATTAAATTAATGGAATAATTTAATAATAGTATTTTCTACCATCTCTCAAATTCCAAAAACTGTAATAAATAAGAAATTATATATAATATTTAAGATATTATATACATCGCGTTTGTGAGCCGCGAAATTTATACAATTAAATATTTATTATTCATATATCCGAAAAAATAAAGGAAGGAAATATGAACTTCATATATCCGAATATCGTGCTGTGGTCCAGTGGTAGGGCACTCTGAGTACAAATCGGAGGATCCGTGGTTCGACTCCCGGCGGCACACGTTTTTTTTTCGGATATATGAATAATAAATATTTAATTCAAAAAACTTTGTAACATCATGCTTTTTTACAACGCTTTTATTAACTTGTTATGTAAACACTTGCTTTGATGATTGGGTCTAACTTCATGGGAATGACAGTAGATGGCGCAGACATCATTGCATATAAAATGCAGGTAACGGTCCCTTAGAGTTTAGTTCACTTGAGTCAGAGCAAGTGCACAGTACTTGAAAACGACCGCAGAATAAACAGTCGAAGTACAGTATTTATATTTTTAATAAATAATTAATTTAATAAATAATTTAACAGAGATGGTCCAAAATATTATTATTAAATTATTCCAATAATATAATACAATAATCAAACCTTCATATCTAATTAAGATTTTTCTCATTCAAGACAATGTTTCACATTTTATTAAACGTCTATCCATCTTATGGACTATAATTAAAAACTCCCATAATAATAATAATAATAATAATAATACAAACCACAAAAGCTTTAATAAACATATCTTTAAAGCAATATTCAATTATAGCAATGATATTATTTGAAGGTGAATCTGCACCTAAATTTGGATTTTGTCCCATTTAATATGTTGGTTTTTAACAAAAATCCCCATTGCAGATATTTATCATTATTAATGCCGGCGCAGGTGGTTGTCGCCCTCTCTCTCTCCTCTTCCCCCCCCACCCACCCCCTCAACCACCTGCTCAGTGTCGTGCGTTCTGGTTTGATGTCTGCGCATTACAAAACAGCGCTCAGGTTTTCCTGAGAACAAACATCCGAAAGGCAAACCACCTTTGCTTGTACAAAAA
The DNA here is from genome assembly GCA_023213315.1 of Euborellia annulipes. Taxonomy (NCBI): domain Eukaryota; kingdom Metazoa; phylum Arthropoda; class Insecta; order Dermaptera; family Anisolabididae; genus Euborellia; species Euborellia annulipes. The sequence continues at coordinate 165,689 of JAKCPI010009545.1, read as the reverse complement.
CAGCAGGATACAGTTACACGACTTTGCTTTTTATTTACCCATTATCTCCTCTCTAAAAATTAATTAGATAGTCCCATGGGTCAATAAAACTCTTCTAGTCAAATAGTTAAAATATAAATAAAATTATATATTAAGATTTCTCAAGATTTCTCTCTGGGAAGAAGGGGATGTTTGATTTTTTTTCAAGTGACTCGCCATTTCCTTTTTGAGTTAAAACAATTACAAACATTTTTTTAAATGAACAAATATATAACTTTCAAAGGACAAAAAATTCGAGATTCGAATATTAAAAAAAAAAGGTCGAACGAAAAACGGCGCCCCAGTTGAGCTTCGCCCCCTCCGCCCTCAAAGGCTAGTTACGCCGCTGTTTACTTGCAGTAAATATGACGACGATGTTTGAAAACCACCAACTGTTATTTTAAAAAAATATTGGGAAGAAATTTTTTTAAAGGAAAAAAAAAACAATAATTTAAAAATTTCATTTAATATCATTTTAATTAAAAATAAATTAGAAAAAAAATATTTCACTTATAAAAATTAAAAAAAAAAAAAAATAATACAAATGTTTTATACATAGATTTTTTTTTGAGCTCTTTAAAAATAAATATATAAATTATTATGAATCATAAATTGATCGATTTTAGTGGCTGATTTACATATAAATGGAAGTTGACAAGTACGTTAGTGACGAGATATATATTTCTCTCCGAGCTTTTAGGCCAGATATATACCGCTCAATCTCTCCCTCCACACCTCATTTGATCATTAAACATGATTTAAGGGTCATTCATATTAAATATGCTTGGCTATTCTATATTATTATAGGGAATATATTAAACAACCTATTTGATTAAGTTGGAGAAAAATGTTATTGATTTCTTAATTTAATGCTACTATTTTTGGAATATGATCATAATAATGGTATACTAGTCTTTAAATTTACAAAAGTGGTGAAAAGAAAAATAACATTGTGTGGTTTTATGAAACCACGATGTAAGTGAAACTTTTTTCGGATCGTATGCGTTTAACTGAAAATTTTCAGAAAATTATTCAATTAAGGGTATTAAAATCGCGTTTTTAATCTTAATTTAATAATTGGAAAATGGGAATGATTTTGGGAAATCAAAAGACGCATGTTAAAAACTGAGAAAAATATTTATTTAGTATTTGAATCATTTTAAATTATTTTAAAAATTATATTTTATCAATTTAAAAATTGAAAAATTAAATCTCACAATTATTTTTTATAATTCATCATATATATTAAATTTCAACTTTCCTATTTTTGTCGTCATGGCTTGTGACGTCATAACTTGTAGCGTCACGGCCTTTGACGTCACGGCTTGTAACGCGACATGCTGATAGAGAAACGAAAACATTTGTGTCGATCAAAATAAAGTTTCACTTTTTTAAAAAAAAGAGAAAATCACAATAGCTCCAATAAGAAAAATGAAGAGTGGAGGGAGTAAAGTCTTGAAAGAACATTCGCAGGCAGATCATTAAGGTTCAAGGTTTGACCACCGAGCTAGCTCAGATATTTCCTAGGGATCAGGATCTTATCCAAAAATGAGAGGTTTTAAAAAATTTATTTTTTCATTCAAGAAAAAGCCAATAGCCATTGTCTAGAAATGACAAAATGAGCCGTCCAAAGAAATGGCGAATTCGGCCTAAAACCTAAACAATAAGGGAAAGTGAAGCAATTTGAGACTCGGGATAATAAGACTTCCACATTTTTAGTGAAATTTAGAGATTTATATTACCCAATTTGTCATAGATACTTTCTGTTGTTCTTTAGTTAGAATTGTTTATTTAAATATATGATAACGATAGATGAATTTAAAATTAATATTTCATGACTAGGGCTCGAATCGATATGCACTAAAAACCACAAAACATAATAATAGTGCTTGATAGCTTTAAACCGACTCAAGAAAGGGGTAAAGAAGAAATAGCCAAGAAATTTATTTTAAAGTTAACTATTGTCTGTTAAAGTTAAATTTAAGTTCGAGACGAGATTTAAATGCCGAAAAAGACTTTAATTAAAAAAAAAAAAAACATGCATTGTATGCAAAATCCGAGCCCTATTCATGACCATTTGAATTTTTGTGTCTCAAAAAGCCTCACTTTACCTAATATACATAAATCCTGTATTACACAACGACAAGATAAAATAAATTCTAGTGTTTTGAGCTGAACAATATATCATTTTTTTAAACATGATATAATGTTGTCCTTAACACTAATAAAAATGAACAATTTTGAAATTTTGATAATTTCATTCTTTAAGAAAATAATCTTTACAAAACAAGTAACAGTTACATTCCCTAAAATGAAAATGCCCAATATTAAAGATAACAAATATGTATTATTTATTTTTTAATTGAATTTTATTTAATAAAAATTCAACTCTATCCAATTTATTTATTTTATAGTCGAAGACTCTTCAATTTTATTCTCGAAGTGAGAAATCCCATGTCTGTTCTTTTTATTATGTCATTGTTAGTTAATTCCGTCACAACTAAAATGTCTTTCTTTATATGGAAGCCATTATAATAATACATAGAATACATTTATTAAAATTTTAGTTAGCTTAAATTTAAGATAAAATTTTATTTTGTGACAAATAGAAAATTAAATTATTATTATTTTTATATAATATTTGCCATCTTAAATGTTTTATTTATTATTATAAGTATTATATTTTCGTGCCTTTGGGCATTCGTCACCTGGGTTATTAAATTGTGTGAAATCCAGTTTAACATTTCAATATACCGGTATATGTATATATATATATATATATTTTAAAAATATTTTTATATTTATATTAAGTATATAATAAAATGTTTTGATTAATAATTAATAGGTAATAATAATATATATATATATATATATATCTTTATACACATATTGTATAGGCCGAGAAATAGAATATAATTAATTTTTGTTTTTATATAACTTTTATGGGTATATACTCTAGCCTATAGTTAAGATTTATTCAACTAGATATGTGAAGTAATATGCTAGAGATTAATTTGATAAAACAATTATTATAAAAAAAAACATTTTGTATTCGTATATTATACATATATATAAATTTGTACATATATATAGATTTAAGCAAAATATTAAAGAAGCAAATAAATATTTTAAATGTCTAGTTTGTTATTTTACGAGATAAAAAAAATAAATACATTTGTCAACATGAACTATAGATATATCATGTAACTTATACTGGTCTACATTCGTCCACATTTACAGTTTATTTTATAACCGAGTTTCGATGTTATCTCAATTAAAGGGTCAAATATTTGTAATTTATACATTAATAATTCTATTCAATTCAAAATTTCACAATGATCCATGTTTAACTGAGACATTCAGATAACTAGATTTAATTTACCAATGATTAATATTATTTAACTTATTATATATGATCACTATAAATACTGTATGGAAAGGCGTAACATCTATATATATATATATACTATACAGGATCAAAACAGTAAAATTTTTAATAATTAAAAATGTGTTTTAAATTCTGGGATAGTTAGAATTTCTTTAAATATTAGTAATTACGTAGATGAAAAAAAATTCGGACCAAATTAAAAAACAATAATGCCAAAGATCCTTAGCTAAAGAAAACTACCTACGCCCAGATTGTGACAAATGTTGACCAATTTTTTGATAATAACAAATACATATTTAAAAAATTAAAATTCATTTATTATATAACAGGATCAATAAATTACAATATTTCGAACTTAATATCACTAGTCACTTTTACCCTTTAAATGACTCCAAAATTTTAAAATTAATACAGCCATTATACCAGATGATATATACAGTTTATTTAAAACATAAACATTGATTGTATTTTTGGAGTATAGAGAAAGTTCAACATTTATTTTATTTTCGAAGAATCACAAAACACTAATAACATTTTTGACCCTCAAAATGACCTTTCACACCATGCAAAAAAGCCAAGACAGATCGACCAAAAAAGCAAAATTCAGGAGCTGATAAGTGGGGGCGGGGGGTTGTTATTTAGGTTCCTTTTTTTAACGTGATATAAACCATGATTTTTTTAATAATAAAATAAATAAATTCCTCTAAGTTGTTGACAAATAGAAAATATAGGGTAAGAGAAAATAAAAAGTGAATTGATCTTTCCTTGAAACTACTTTTTGGTTGTGAAGTAACTCTGGAATCTTAAAAAATATTCACATTTTTTATAAAAAAAAAAAAATTATATATTTAATTAATATTTATCTATTCAACAGCCGAAAAAAAAAAACTAAGTAGTCGAACCACGGATCTGCTAATTCGTATTTAGCATGCCCTACGACTAGATCTGAGTACCGCACTCGGCTATTTGAATTTAATAGATTGCTATGAAAATATTATCATCGGGGGAAATGCCCCTCTTAACGCGATCACAAAAAAATGAATTTTGAACTAATTTTCAACATTTGAGGGCGATTTTAATAGTCATAATTGATGGTTGCGATCGTAGAGATTATATCAAAACCCATGTAAAGAAATGAAAGAGGTAGTAGGGACAGTATATGAATATGAGGGTAGCGAAATATTGAAAATTTTAAGCGAGGTTGGGAGGATCCTTCCTAATCCCCCTTTCACTAGTCCCTGCTTTAAGTATCAAAAGATAAAATTTTGCCAGACTAAAAAGACCCTTTTTGGAGTTGGCCTATAATAAAAATTCTATATCAGTGTTTATTCAAGAAATTATGAACTATATAGCAGAAAATATTTCAAAGACCTAATCGATTATATTAACGAACTATTATAGAAATAAAAATCTGCTATTAGTTGCATTTTGAAAAGGTTTTTCTAATGGAAGGGTATTTCTTGACTTGTTGGTCGGTGTCTGTGGTCCTTTTGTATGGCCAAAGGGCTTTGAAGGTGAGACTGGGATGTAGGTTGAAAAGGTCCTAAGGGTTCATCAACACGATTACTATGTCCATCTGTCATATTTGGGATAAGAACTACATCATACTTCTTCTCAGATGGGTTAGCATTTTCATAGTTAACATGATGACAGCATCTGCCGGGTCTAGGAATAAGAACAGCTCCTGGAGATAGTCCACAGCCATCGAATATTTTCCGCCCGCGCCCAGATGAAGATGTGTCCTCGACCACTGGGTACCAAATACTCAATTTATACTAAAATTATCTCATGCTTTCGGCTAAATGCTAAAGAATCCGGCCAAATGAGCGGTGTCATTGGTGCTCGAGTGCAAACGCTAACAAAAGAGAATTAAAATGATTAATGCAAAGAAGCCAATTTTATATTAGATTGTTAACATTTTATTCCAATTAAAACAAAATCAGTGAAGTAATAGTATCAATCAAATTTAAATGATATTAATAAAACTCTAGGCTATGTGTTTCAAATTATTTAAGCCTATTTATAAAATAAACTTGACGCGCGTTAAATAAATAAATAATTTGAAATACAACCTAGAGTTTTATATTAATCATTCAAATTTGATTGAAACTATCACTTCACTATAATAATGTTTCAACAAGAGCCCACGGTAGAATGTTTAAATATGATCAAAACAAAATGAATTGGTCTTGAGTCAACCTGTGAAGCGAACAGCCATAAGCGCGTCTGTGCTCCCTTATTTATACTTACATTGTGTTTGTATTTCCCCCCCCCCCTCCCCCTTATTATATAGTATTTGAATACAGAGTGATAGGTAAATAGAGAGCATGTCGGTTAAAGGGGACCCCCACGACCCAGCTCCCCTAAAGGGATCTTCTATGTTTTACAATACATATAATATTACGTTTCGGCGTCATCACAACGAGTCAACCACAGCTAAGAAATAATTCTCCTTCTGGTGCTTCAATTTCAAATTCTACAAACCAATTCTCCCCTGGCAATAGACTATTAGAATAAAAAATAACAATGAATAAAAAATACTCCTGCTCTGATCCAGGCCCATACTCATTGAAAGCACAAATGAATAAATAGCTAAAATAAACCCGTTGAAGATTGAGAAACTCAAATACAAAGATCTGCCTAAATATAAAAAAAAGTGTAAAAAATATCGACATCGAATTTTTGACATGATCGCAAGACTTTCTCTCTATATATTTCATATATATGGTAAGAGAAAGTAAAAATGTATTATAGTAAGGAAGAGAATTTTTTTTATATATTTTTAGAGGGTTGCTTGCCTCACTAATCGTTCCCACATAAATCCGTACCCTTAACCCTAAGATTACTGACACACTTATTGCACCATTAATCAACTAACATCTCAAACAAACACAATAATCATTCCATGCCTGTCACATCCCACCACAATCCCACCTTCTCAGACTAATAAGTAACTTTTTTTAATTTGATCGCTCAACATCCTCAGAAGGAAAAGTTTCGCTGCACTCAATTGAGAAGAGGGATTGAAAGGTTCCTCTCTCCCCTCGGCTTGGACTTTTTGGGAAGAAGTCAAACTCACCGTTGATCTGAGTAAGATAAACTTGTTAAGCAAACCAAAGCCATTAAAGTGATTTATTTTAAATTAAAATCTTTCAACTGGAGTGTTGCACGATCTCCACCATCTTTCGGCTAAACTCAGGTAATGCTACTCCACCCTATTTACGGGCGTGAGTTGGGTTGGTTATAGCCGCCAAATTACGGCTGCCCGAATCGACCACTCACAATGAACCCCCTAAAGAGTCATCTTTGAACCCAGAATAGCAAGGGGAAGAGCCCGAAGAATCAATCACCAACCCACATAAAAAAAACTCTAAATAAAATTATCATAATTATTATTTTTAAGCTTTATTATTTATTTGTACTTAAACCAAGTCTGACATGTTTTAAAAGTGGATTTTATCACTAAAGCATATGCTCTTCAATGAGAATGAGAACAAGGGCTGTCTCAGGTGTGTGAAAAATAAAGATTTTCAAAAAGCGATTGAATAGAGTTATTGATCCGTTATCTCTTGTTTAAAAATAAAACAAAATTTGATCATCACCTCCTAGAAGCTTGACCCCCTCCCCCCAAAATGAATAAGCTGCTCCGATATAAAGTAACATTATATAAACTGGCTGTAACCGATGGCGTTAACGACATTCATTTAGGGCCAAGTCAATCACGTCCCTAAAAAGCAAAACCTTGACAAGCCAAAGGGATAGCATTATTATTGTTGGTGCTTGAAGGGATCTAGAGCCTTCCTCTCCGGAATATTTGATGGGGGGAGACTCAAACTGTAACTGTGTCCAACCGATTTATATTCAACATGACTTGAATAATGAAAGCTACTGTTTTATTTTGATGTGTATACGCGAACTGCATTTCGACCCCAACTTACAACTCTTTAGTTCTATGAATCCATCAAGTGGAGTGAAATGGGGCCGGAAACATTTTTTCCTCATTGGATTAATGAGATGACAACAATTTTTACATCGCCTGTAAACATTCATCCGATTGGGAAATTCATAAAATAAAAAGTAGATAAATGAGATTAGTACAAAATATTCGATGGAGGGAAGGATAATTTTTTCCAAAAGCTTCGTTATCTTTACTGACGAAATGAAATCTCTTTATTACTTGTATATAAAGAGACGTGTCTGACTGACTGACCCGGATTGGCCATATGCAATTTGCGCCATTTGACATTTAAGCCTGTCTTTACTAGCTCTTAAGAGCACCTTAAATTATCTTCTATTCATTTATATCAAAATATTTTAATCATAGAGCTTTATAAATGTACAACATCCCAACTCTGTAATTTTCAGTGGTTTTACTTTTCTTGCCTATATATGTAATATATAATGAGAAAATATTGCGATTTTGTCGAAAATTCGATGTTGAGATTTTGATGAAAATACATGTTTTGAGGTCCCCTGAGTCCAAAAAAGAGGTTCCCGCAAAATTGGTCTAGCTCTCTGTCTGTCTGTGTGCTAGTATGTGGGCATTTTTAAGCATGAAGGAAATGAGCTAAGAGATTGAAATTTTATATTTAAGTTAGGCACCCCCTGAGGCGTGAAAATAAGCTTTTGAACAAAATCGGCCAAAAAGTACTGGCACTTTACTAATGTACTTTTTCAGTTATTTTCTATTTTCTCACAATTCACATACTCCAACGATCTTGATTAAAATTCAAAAATCAATTATTTTTTAGATGCTCTTTAATATTTATATTTTCATTTTGCCCTGAAAATTGTTTGAAACACACTTTAGTCTTGGACTTCATAGGTTACCATGGTAACAAAATATAAATTGTTTCCCATTTTGATTAAAATTCATATGGAAATTTTGAATCAATTGACTTTTTTACTTATAAAATGCAAATGGTTAGTTTGGAACTAAGGTTTTAATAGCTTTTAACCATGATGAGATAAAAATTTGGTTTGTGCATTAAAATATTAAGAAAATAAATACCTCTCGGAGGTTTTCAGTTTTTTTTTAATTTCGGCCCCAAATGGACTATTTTAGGCCTTTTAACCTAGATGGGATACGAATGTACTTTTTTTGCGTAAATATTATATGACTACATGTGTTTTTGTTGAAAGGATTCTATTAAAAAAAAAAGAAAAAAATGGGGCTCAGAGGGAAAAAGACTTAAAAAGACTTAAAAATGCTTTGTCTTATTTTATCAAATGACTTCAACCATTACAGAAGTTCGATTAAAAAGACGAATTGAAACATTTTCTAGGGTAAAATAGTTTTCATAAATATTTTGAACCTGCTAATCCTAATCCTAAATCCAGGGATCTAAGAACCTAAATAATGATTTATTAAATATTTGTTTATAAATGGAAATTTGATGATTTATTCATCAATTATTTTCAATCGGGTAATTAATAGAAAAATATGGTTTCATTATAAAACACGAATATTTTCACAATTTTCTGGTCGAACATTCCTGTTTGATATGAATAATTTTAATCAAGCGTTAATAATTTTATTATTTTAAAATACCTTTTTAAAATTAGGTCAATTTATTTTCTAAAACTTCTTTTAATTAAATGAAAGGAGGCGGGGGGATGACTGATCAATATTCCTCACACCCCCACTTCTCTAGATTAAAGAGTCTTTATCGTAATTACTCTTTAGCGTTTTTCGAAGTCAAAATTGGTTTATTAAAATGAAATAATAATCTACTTTTTAAGAAACTGGTTGTTGAGTAAGCTACCCCTTCCTTTGATATAGAGTGAATCAATCTATATACAGCCGAGATGCGATAATTCGAAACTCGATAATTGGAATTTTTTGATAATTCGAACTCTTCAGTTGTAAAAAAAGCTCGAAAAAATGCTGTATATTTTGATACGCTCAATAACAGGGGCTTATATATAATTTTTTCGGGGGGGGGGGAGCTGGACCTCATTTTTAAATATCCCCCTCATCTCATACACAAAAATATTTTTACAAAGCGCGGGCCCTCTCAAAAGCAAATTTTCATTAAATTTTTGGAACGACGGCTTTCAGTAGGGTGAATTGGCAGAAATCGTCACGTAACGTGACAAAAAGCGTTACAGCGCTCGAGAAAGGCGAGGCTAGCCGAAGTTTTGGCGAGGCCACGCCTACCGGAGTTGAAGAAAAGGCGTGATTCGTTCCTGGCCACGATCCCACAAGTTTGCTTTTTTTTTTAAATCTAAATTTCTCCATTTTGACCTGAGCCCCGAGGGTCCCGGGCCCTCTCAAAAGCGAATTTTCATTTAATTATTTGAGTATTTCTATAGAACATATTGTACATAAATATATTTTTCCATTTTATTTTAATTTATATAAATATATCGAAAATAAAAATATGTGTGATGTGTCTTTAGTTCTAGATCTTATATGTATTATTAAAAGCCTTAAATAACGAAATTTCAAAAAATCTTATTTTTAATTCTATTTAAGGTTGTTGGGACATTAAAGCACTTTATTAGATTAAAAGCTAATTTTTTAATATGTTATTAATCACTATCACATACGTTTAAAATAAAATTTTGAAGCAGATCTGACCCAGGGTTATCGTGTAATTAATTTTTTAAAAATTGAAATTTAACATGTAGCCTATGGGGAATAACGACGAAACGCACACATATCGAATTATATAGCCACCTCTGCATTAGATACAAAAACAAAAAAACTTACATTTTATCAATTCACTTCCGAGGAATACGTTAAACATAAAATCAAGAGTTTCTGCCGTAGGCTTTTAAAGATATTTTAACAAGAAAGTCAAAAAATTCTCCAAAATGACAGTCGCCAATATTTAAAAATAAGGAAGTCTCGAGAGTCAGACCAGCCTGGCAACGCCGCATAAAATAATTCTCTTTTCTAGCTGTCAGTATATTCAGAAACTAGACTTTCTCCCGAGTAAAATGATATATAATATTTGTATCCTAATTTGCCATGACCTTAAATGATATTTTAAAAAAATAATAATAATAAATTTGTTTTTGTGAATGGTGATTAACTAAAATATTTTCGAACATATTAATAGCTTAGTTAATTAATAGGGGGGAGGGATAACTTATTTTCTTTAAATGGTCAAAAAAATAAATTTGTAAAAAAAATTTTGAAGTAACATGTCCTCCCCTACCCCCTCCAAAAATCGCGACTTAAAGAGATGGTCCGGGGCGGTCAAAACTGTCGCTTGTCCACTAACGAAAAGATCAGACCGTGAGTTCGGACCGCAGTCCAATCTGTTAGATTGATGGGTGGCAGTCAAAACTGTCGCTTGCTCACTAACGAAAAGATCAGTCCGTGAGTTCGGACCGCAGTCCATCTGTTAGATTGATCCGTGGCGGTCAAAACTGGCGCGTGCTCGCTCACTAACGAAAAGATCGGATCGTGAGTTTGGACCGCGGTCAAATCTGTTAGATTGATCCGTGGCGGTCAAAAACTGGCGCGTGCTCGCCCACTAACGTAAAGATAAATCCGTGCGTTTGGACCGGCACGGTCAAAACCGACGGTTCTACCTCTCCGTGTATGCCCAGCTAATGCCAATTGAAACAAAAGTGTGTTTATTGTGGCTCACAATACAGATTTTATTCCTTCCAAAAATGAATAAAACAAATTAATTACTATATTGAAAAAAATTTAAACGTTTTTTCTAAAATATTCTTTTGATGGTGATTAAATTTTCTAAAGATTTTCTCAAGTTCATTTAACATTAACGTGTGATTGTCTTCTTTGTTCTTGTTTCCTTCCTTGTCGAAACGTCAGAGCGCTTTCTGTTCAGGACACAAGACTTGATTTCCGCTAAATTAACTAATTAAGTTAAGGTTGAGGCAAACAATGTATTTGACTGTCGGATGCCTCCAGGATATTCTCTCAGGTTATTTCCTACCTTGTTTAGTAAAATCTCTAAACAAACAAAAACAGTGATAGTATCTATTACAATTTTTATTTAAGATTATAATCTGATTAAATGTATTACAAATAAAATCAATTTGGTAAAATGATTTAAAAAATAAATAGATAAAAATCTGGTGTGACTGGTCGCACCAGATTTTTCGTGTCGACATATATTTAGTTTCCGCCAATATATATTAGAATTCAAGATATAAAATTTATAAACGTGGGAAAATATTTATATTTTGTTAACATAGCATCCATTTCTCCTATCTTTCCTATGAAGTACAAGAGTAAAGTGTGCTTCAAAAGATTTCAATGGCAAAATGAGAATATACATTTCAAAGAGCATTTAAAAAATAATTGATTTTTGAAATTTAATCAAAATCGTTGGAGTGAATTTTGAGAAAATCGAAAAAAAAAACTGAAAAAGTATATCAGTAAAGTATTAGTATTCTTTAGCTGATTTTGTTCAAAAGCTTCATGTCACGTGCCAGGGGAATGCCTAACTGAAATATAAAATCTCAACTTCCTAGCTCTTATCGTTTTTGAAATATTTTGTTCACAGACACACAGACAGACAGACCATGTCGCGAAAACCACTTTTTTGGATTCAGGGGACCTCAAAACGTAAAGATCCATCAAAATCTTAACATCGAATTTTTGACATGAATCCAATACTTTCTCTCTAGATACGTATATATTACATATATACATAGGTAAGAGAAAATAAAAAGTGATTAAGTTTTTAGAAAACCATTTAGTTTAGATTCTTTTTTTGAATGTTTTTTTTTTTTTTTCGATGGATGTACACTGAGAGGCAATATTAAAGTAACATATTCGTTTTTGGCATGTGAATATTGTCATTTTTTTTTCAAAAATATGAAATAACTTTTGTATTGATATTTTTTTTTGCTTTTCGATCTAAGCCATTTACCCCATCCCTATTTATTTCAAATGATTTGTAGCAAATCAAATAAATAAATTTTTCTCCTTGGGACGGAGGCGAACCCATCCGTCAAAACTAATGTCTTCTCACTGAGCACGGCCCCCAGCGTATTGATAGTTCAAACGTAGAAAAGTACCATATTCTAATAAAGATTTTCATATTCTTTTTTTAATATAATATATTATCGCTCACTGAGAATATTAGAGAATTGAAAAAAAAGCCTATATTTGATAATTTTTTCGTTTAGACTGACGCTGAAATATCTTAAAGTAAGATGTACCAATCCAAAATTATAAGAGAGACAAAAACAAGAAATTTTATTATTATTAATTTGTTTGATGTAAATATAAGCACCTCTCCGCATTTGAAATAAATAGTAGGGAGTATCGAAAACATGATATGACAGTTTGGATTAGGCGAATGTCAAAATAGTATCGACCCTCAAAGCTCTTTAAATTGAGACAAATTCTATCAAGTTCTAATCTTGAATAGTAATATCCATAAAATTAATGAAATAAGCTAGAATTTGATTAAATCAGCTATACCCAAACAGGTCTACTCTCAAAAAACAGGCGTTAAAATTTAAAACAAACAAATGGGTGTTAAAAAATAATGTAAAAACAATCAGCGTTAAAAAATGCTATTCAAAATCACTTCCTTGCCTCAAATAGATATTCTGTAAACAAAAATTTAAAGCCAAAGCGTTAACATTTAGTAAATTGTGTTAAAAATTAATGCCATGTCTAGAGGGCGCCCTTAATATTTTAATGTCGTGAAAAAAAGTATAGTTATGATTTTGATAGCTTTGAAATAAAAGGAACTTTGTTTAGAGAATAGCATTTTTTTAACGCTGAATGTTTCTACATTACTTTTTAACACCCATTTGTTTATTTTAAATTTTAACGTCTGTTTCTAGAGAATAGACCTGAAAGTGTGTACCGCTGAATCTAGGGATTGACTGAAAGCTTCGTAAAAGTTACTAGAAAAAAAGACTAAGTTTAGAAATTATTTTCATTTTTTCTTACCTATATATGTAATATTGCGATCGTCTCAAAAATTCGATGTCGAGGATGTTGATGGAAATACTCGTTTTGAGGATCCCTGATTCCAAAAAATGGGTTCCCTCAAAATGGTCTGTAGGGGTGTGTGTTTCAAATCTATTTCGACTCAAAATATCTGGTATATAAGTACAGAATCTAACTTTAAATTACCGAAAGTAAGAGAATTTGGTATGCTGTGGGACCAATCACACCAGATTACTCTTCCCCCCCCCCCCCCCATAAAAACTCCTCTGGATTTTTATAAAAATTTTTAACCTATAGTCGGAATATTAAACATTAATCGATCTGGATTATACATTTCACATAAATCTCTATAAGAATATTAAAATACCATGGTATATAAAAATACAAGTCTAAAATTAAAATTTTATTTTTTTGATTTTATATTTTGTAAATATTTCAATTTTTATGGTGCTATTTAATTCTTCCAGTTAAAATTTGATTTGTATTGACTTTTAAAATTTTATAACCTATTTTTTTATAACTATTACTCATTTATTAATAATTAAACTACTAGTCTGTATTTCCATCCTTGGATTATACTTCCTGAGCGCACGTCCCTCATAACTACCTGGTAATTTAATTTAAATATACTGCGAATAAGAGTCATTCCCTATTTTCTAAATGAACCCACAATTTAGCTCTATTTATTAAACAAATATAAAAAATAGAAGTGAAACTAAATCTTGTTTATTAAATTGTTATATTCAATCTTCAAGCATATCTAACTTTTTAAAATTTGTTTCCCCAAGATCTTTTTCCGGTATCTTAGGCCATTTAGACCCCATCCCTATTTATTTTAAATATTTGGTTTTCAATTCAAATAAACTAAATTTTTCTCGCTTGGGACGGGAAGCGAACCCGGGACCCCAGCCATGAGAAGCTAATGTCTTCTCTCTGACCCACGGCTCACAGGCAAAAGCTTCTCTAACATTTATATATTCTTTGCGTAACTGTTTGACCTACTTTCCATCTGAATTTTGGAATGAGGTTTTGCTCCTTTATAGTGGGTATTATGGAGAGTATGGGGCATTTTTTATATGAATGTATAGATAGGATTCAAAGACTTATGATGATTTATTGACCATAGTCATCAAAGGTCACAATAGTCTATTGTCATATGGAACCAGGAAGAAGATGGAAATAAATAAATAAGTTTGTGAGGAGAGTTTCATTTTAGAGGTCTAACAGTAAAAAGTTGCTTGTTGAGTGGCATATAGTAAATAGTTGGGGGGCCCAAATTCTCATTTTTGAAAATTTCCTCATTGCAAAGCATTGAGCTATATCTCTTTCTTTGAAGCCAATTAATTGCAATAATGAAGCGGCTTGTTTAATTAAATTTTTTTAGCCCAGAATGGACATCTTAGGTAATGAAGGAAGGTGTCTGCCCTAAGGGAAAAAATGCTATTCATCAAAAGTGTTTCCCAAATTTTATTGACGAGAAATTACTCTTTATTGAATAAAATTGTTTCCATCATCTAGAATAATAACGTTTGGATATTTAAAAATAAACTAAAGATATCATGCAATAATTAATAATAATTAAAAAAGCCAAGTGTGCAAAAAAAGGTGAATGATGTTATTTAGCTATATGCAACAGGCAAATACCCAGAAAAAACTTTTGGGTGTGGTAGCCCAAAGAATATTTTCTGGTCATTTTATAAAAGAGATTCTGAGCACTATGCTCTCTCCTCTCCTCCCTAACAGAGTGCAGATTACGTAAATATCTTACTCTTACCAATCTCATGATGAAGTTCCGGATCTGAATCTTTGATGTGAATTTTCCTCAGAAGTCGAATGGCCGGGTGCATAACGCGAATCCTCTGTAACAAGTCAAGAAAGAGCGATAATTTTATCAGAAAGTCAAGATAATTATTTTATCTATTTTGAGCATTGGAACAATATTTATTTAGTTGAAAAATAGTTGATAGAACTTAGAAGATGGCAAAAACTTGCTTTTTTTAATAACAAAGTATTATGTTTTGTTGAAATAAATATATTCAAGAGGATTAATGCAAGGCAATTTATTTTAGCTAATAACTGTGTCTGAAATAAATTAAGCTGGTATTTTGATAAGTTATACCCCACGAGGTTATTTTTAGATAGTATCTCTTAAAATATAATAAGCTCTCTTACGTATAAAGTTTAAAGCAATTTGAAACTCGAGCTAGAAGTGGTATGTGAAGACCCAAATTTTTTTTTTATTTTTTTTTGCACTCTTGGATGGAAATTGGTATAGTATTTAACAATCTCATAAAAGAATATGCTGGTTAAGAGGTTCTCTATAAAATATAGTTCACAAATTATTTACTTCAAGTGAATTAAGAGGGATTTTAAAAATTTTGATGAAATTATAAGCTTATTCAGAAGGAGTATGCATATGCAGTAAAACTTTTAAAATCGATTATTGCAAAATGAAACAAATAATTTTTTTTATAGACTATCTTAACATTAGACTTTAAATATCAATAAATTACTTACAGAGATTGAGAGGGCTTTAGTCTTTGGTTTTTCGGATCTTTGTAGTGGACTAATTTTCTGGTCACTGGTTCCAAACTTAGAGCTCCGTCGTTCAGTTTTAAAGGTAGATATTTCATTTTTATTTTCTGTCGATTCTACAGTCTTGTCAGTAATACTTTTCCTTTTTTTGATAAATTCTTCAGTTTTTTTGATTGTTTTTCTAGTAATTTCTGTAGATGAACATTCTTTCTAGAAATAAACAAAAAAAAAATCTATTGTTTTATACAAATATTAGATCAAGAAAATTGTATAAAGTTGGTTTAAGTTAGTAAGCAAGAAATAAGCGTAGATTTTCTACAATAAAGCAAGAAACCAGCCAATATCCGAAATATTTTTTTCCCATTTATTTATGCAGTTTCAAGAGCTCTCTAAATATTCTAAGCAATTAGTCTGGATTTCTTCTTTAGTATCGAGTAGGTATAACTATTTTCCTGATCTATAAACGTTTCACGATAAAACTTATCTCAATAGAGGTGAGCTATATGTTTCATTATTTAAAAATATAACAATGAAATGTTAAGAAGTCACACAAATTTCCACCTGGATAATGAAAAGATTATATTGACTAAAGGAGATAATTTCATTTCAATTTTCCGGGGTCAGAACCCCTTAAATGTCTCTAATAAAACAAATAAAGAATAATTTTTTTTTTAATTTATTTTATCGTGAATTTAATATAGGTAGGAGTAAGTAAAAATTAAAGTAATTATAAAAAGGTGATCTAGGCCCTCAATAAAAAGAAGCGTAATCCGGATAGTGGGTTGGGAAGGGAAGGCCAGAGTGGTTAGAAATGGATACATGATAGAGAGCTAGAGCCAGATAACTGGCCATTGTTTTACTGGCCTCTGAGATAATATGCAAACATTGTCCCTGTCGGCCATTGTCTTCCTTTGAATAACGCAGAACAACAATAACCAGAGCAAATTTTATAACTAATTTTGATAATGCACGTCAATCGAAAAAAGTTCTCAATATTCAATTTGTTGTAATAATCATCTTTTTTATTTATTACTTTCTCCTATCTGTACATTTGTAGAAAGTATTGAATTCATTTCATAAATTCGATGTGGAGATTTTGATGGAAATACGGATTTTGAAGTGTCTTGATTCCAAAAAAAGTGGGCCCGGCAAAATGGTCAGGAATCTCAAAAATCAAAAGAACTAGTAGGAAGAAATTTTATATTTAAGTTAGGTACCTCCCACCCTACACAGAACACAACTTTCAATGTAAGAGGCCAGATTTTTTTTAGGTTGTAAGCCTATTTTTTGGAAATATCCACGAGAACCAAATGAGCAAAATTTTCATTTTGAAATTTATTCAAATAAAATTGATCATTTACAAGATTGTTGAAAATTTTTAACTAAAATTAAGTAAAATGAAATTCTTGTTCAATAGAAGAAAGCCTTCTAGTAACTGATTAATAAGTAGTTTAAACTAAAAATTTCTAAATTGATCTTTCTATTTTGAAAAAATTTTCACAAAGAATGTATTGTCCTCCAAGAACCTATCTCTTGTGCCTTTGTTCTTGTGTTATTCATTTTATAAACATTTATAGACAATAATAACAATAGATAGTCAAAATATATAGAGTGAACTTGGGAGATAATTGAGCTTAGCAGGCTTTATCTTTCCTATGACTCAAAGTCTCTGATTAATTTATTTATGCAGGACATTGACTGAGTGGCCAGGGCCTGTGAGAGTCCCAAAGAGTCCTGAGGTCTTAGGAGGGTCTCTGGTCAATCGACGCCGTTTAATTGGCTGGGAGTTCCCAGAGGAATGAACGTGGATCAGCTCTCCCGATGGATTTCATGTTGTCTTTCTCTCTTATTAACGTTTGCTTAAAATTAAAATAATTTTTTTATTTCTCATTGATTTTCGAACGACTTAATTACAATAAAAACCAGGTCATTTTTAAAATAGCTGCAAGAATATTTGATTATTTTTGCACTATTGTAAAAGTTTAACAGGTATTGGAAGGCTTCAGCAATTGGGTGGTTTTTAAAAAAATTTTTTTCGGGTTGAGTCGCAAATCTAATAAATATATAAATAATATTTACTCGTTTTTAAAAATTTAATAGAAATGAAATAATTAATTCGTTGTTAGTTTTTCAAGTCCTAAATACATTTGAGTTAATGTAAAAAAGAAGAAGGCGTTAACTGTTATTGGATTCATGAAGCATTGTTTTAATCTAGTCAAAAGTTATAACCATCACATTTATTTCTAAGTAAGAACAAACTTCAATAAAAAGTTGTTGGTTAAATAAATTTCATCTCTAAGGTTCTCTAAGGTTTAGGAGAATAGTATGTCTTGTGTGCATGCAACATTGCAAGAGTAAATCCTGAAATTTTCTCTCTGGACAACTTTTTGGGAAACAAAAGAATAAAGTAATAGTATACAAAAGCGAACTAGCAAAGTTCCATTTTCGTGAATTTCTAAGGGAAAACTCGACAATCATTTGGTCAACTTGGAACAAAAACACCACTCAAGAAAATTATGTTGCTCTTTTGCTTAAGTATAGAGCAAATTGATTGGATTTGCTTTCAAATTGCTTTAATCCTGATGTTTTGTTATAAAGGAGTAACTATCAAATAGAAGAAAGCTTTTATCTTTCACATGACCAATTCTACATTATTATGAATGATTTATTTATTTGTACGAAACAAGGGCAGATACAGGGGGGGAGAATAAAAGGGCTAATTACCTCCCAGAAAAATATTTTTCTTGAAAATAATTATTTTTAATATAAAATTTCAAGAATTAATACTTAAAAATCTGGTGTGACTGGTCGCCCAGCACTTACCCTTCGATAAGAGAAAGTTGTGTACTGTGCTTGTCACATCAGATTTTTCGTGTCGAGATATATTTAATTTCCCAGAGCCCCTTAGTTAACTTGTCCACTTGCATTTAATAAGCAAACTAGCTCTTGAGATATTTTTTTCACAGACAGACACACACACACACACACACATGAAAATTAAAAAGCTTCGCTGTCCAAATACATAATGGGGTGATAATATAATACAATAACAATACCTCTGGCTGCCTGTTAAAAATAACAGCCATCTTACTACTTGGTAAAAATTAATAAAAATGTCATAATTTTTGTTTAATTATTTAATTCAAATACTTTTTACGATTTTTTTTATTAAAACATTTCTTTTTATTTATTCATTTTTTAATAATAGATTTCATTTTGGAACGGAGTTACTATTTAAGCTAACTGCATATATCCGCAGTTGGGACTATAAATAGGAAGAAGTCATCTTTTCGGCAGTAATTCGTGATTGAAAAATGATTTGAGGAATATAAATTTATCCCCGCCAGCTAATACGATATAAAATATGGCTTTATGGAGTAATATAATTCGGAAGGAACGTCAGAGAAAAATGTCCAATTGAACGCAACTGTGTCCCAAGTCTCTTCATAAAGTGTCTGCATCTTTTAGGCCAAGAAATATGTCATCCTGGATATATAGCCTATGCTATTTCTATAATAGCTGCGACTTGGAAATTAACAAATTATTGAATATGTCTCTCTGTGCATAAATTTTACCGAGACAAAAGAAAACAAATGAGCATTTTGTTTACTGTCTTTGTTAATTATGCACCGGTTAATAGTATATTCACTGCTGCCCTAACGGATAATTCATTATTCGAATAATCAACATTTCGAGGGGGGAGGTAATTGGAGCAATTGCACTCCATGCCTGAAGCGTGAAATAAATTAATTACGATAGAGATTAATTCCTGAATCTCTTATTCAATCCGCTTCTAGAAATAAATATTAGAAACATTTACTAAATACTTGCATTAATAGGACATTGAATTAACAAACTTCTATAATATTTATTTAATAAATAAGAGAAAGTAAAAATATAAAATGAAAAATTCTAAATAGCTTTCTCTTTTCTAGTTCGGAACATTGCAAACATGAAGCCGTTTTAAACCTGCTAATTTTAAATCTAACTAGTATGAAAAAAGAACAATAGCCAGTTTTTGCCTTAATCCGGTTTTCCCCAACTTTTTTAAATTCAGGTCCCCTCCCCTTTTATAATATTGATTTGGGGTGCGCTCCTATTAAAGGGGATAAAAAAATAACATAATTAAAAAATTATTTATATATAAAACAACGCTTTGAGAACGCTTTATACGGTAGACTTTAGTCTGCTCTTCACCCTTTTTATCTAGCCTATCCATAATATAGATAACTCCCATATAAAAATGAAGTAACCCCTAAAAAAGGGCGTATAAACTAAAATTAGTGCAAAAAAGGCTTACAATCCAAAAATTAATTAAAGAAATTTTTAAGCATTTAGCCTTTTTCAGTTTTTTCGATTTTCTCAAAATTGGCTCTAACGATTTTGATTAAAATTCAAAAGTCAATTATTTTTTAGATAGCTAAATATTTTTCGAGATCTATATATTTGAATAAAATAATAGTATTCAAAATACCCCGATTCGGACTAAACAAGTCATAGATATATTTAACGAGACTGTGTTTTTTTATTGGCGAGGCCAAACATCCCATGATCCCATGAGGTGAGTTTTATTGGTGCAGGTCGAGGGTCCGGTGGCCTGGTGCAATGGATAGCACGCCTATGCCCCGGAAAGGCGGAGATCCTGGGTTCGATTCCCGGGGGCCATGGGATGTTTGGCCTCGCCAATAAAAAACACTCACAGTCTCCCCCTTGGGGGGGGGGTCGTTAAATATTTTTTAGATGCTCTTTAAAAAATTTATTCTCATTTTGTCCTCAAAATTATTTGAAGCACACTTTACTAGGAACGATAGGAGAAATGGTTGCCATGGTAACAAAATATAAATATTTTCCAATGTTTATAAATTTTATATCTTGAATTCTAATATATCGACGGAAACTAAATATAATTCGACACAAAAAAATTGGTGTGACAAACACAGAAAATCTGGTGTGACAAACACAGCACGCCAGATTTTTCTTTAAGTATATAAGGCCTACTGTATGATATAAAAACTTTAATTTAAAATTGACTTAAAAAAAAAGATAAACAACTCTTTACATAAAATTGTTAAATATTGATGACAAAAAAAAAAAAAAAAAAAATAGGCGATCATC
This sequence comes from Euborellia annulipes, assembly GCA_023213315.1. NCBI lineage: Eukaryota > Metazoa > Arthropoda > Insecta > Dermaptera > Anisolabididae > Euborellia > Euborellia annulipes. The sequence goes on along the minus strand of JAKCPI010009545.1, from coordinate 144,738 downwards.
AAATTATATTCCCATTAATAAATATTTTACCTTTCAATGATCTCCTACACTTTTAATTTTTATTATAAATATTTAACTTTTTAAACAAAAGCTTTTTTTTTTATTTTTATAATTTTTCATATTAGACATCCTCTTATTATTTTTAAATGCGATAATAGGTTATTTACTTTAAACTTCACTGAATTTGAACTATGTATTTTTTTTATCATTAATTCCTGGTCAGTAATGAAATTTAAAAATTAAAAAAAAAAAATTGCTAAGCTTTTTAGTGTAAGGCCATCGGAAACTCGCCTTGAGACAATCCAGGACTTAGGGTGGAATATATATGTTAAATAGACAAGGAGAGGACAAATCTCAAAGACAGGATTTCAGAGGGAAATAGGAATCTCATTGATAAGATCAAAGGCAGAAACCTGATGTCAGCCTTAGGAAGAAGCTGTCTGCAAGAAGCTCTTGTTGAGATCAAAACCCGGCCAGCAAACCTAGAGCGTCTCGTAAGTCCGTCTATCCCAATGCCCCCCAAGGCTCCTCAATTATTTATTTTCTCTTCTGATCCTATAACAAGATACATTATAGTATTTCATATTATCCAAAGCAGGGAGTCCAAAGAAATATTCTCGGAATATCTGGTCGCACAGCACACAACTTCTCTTACCTTCGGTAATTAAAAGTTGTTCTGTGATTTTTGTGTCGACATATATTTAGTTTACGCCGATATATTAGAATTCAAGATGTATAATTTATAAACATGGGAAAATATTTATATTTTGTTACCATGGCAAACATTTCCTTTCCTATGAAGTACAAGAGTAAGTGTGCTTCAAAAGATTTCAAGGGCAAAATCAGAATATACATTATAAAGAGCATCTAAAAAATAATTGATTTTGAATTTTAATCAAAATCATTGGAGTGAATTTTGAATTTAAAATTTTCAAGATTTGAAAGAAATATTTCTAAAATTTATCTTTTTATGCCCACCCAAGTTTCATAAAATAAAAATAAACTTTGGTTAATAAAAGGAGATAATTTTTTTTTTTTTTCAATCTTATTTCTCACAAAAATATTAAACAAAAACAACCTTCATTTAGGTAAAAATTAGATTTCTCTCAAATTTGTTTTCGTCCACAAGGGACTAAATTAATTTCAAATTACAATAAAGTACAAATTTATTATTTTGAATCTTTTATTTACTAAAATTAGATAGATTTTTAATAACATTCCTAATTTTAAGCATTTGAATGTAACATGTCAAAAAGTCCATTCAAACTTTCTTTAAAATCTTGTTCGTCCTTGGGCACAGTGTTAAACTTTTGTGCTAGGAGTCTAAATAATATCCCGTGGGCTAATTAGGATAGAATAAAGACATGCGCCTTGAATTCTGATTCTAAAGAGATAAATTAAATTGTTTCATCTGTCAAAGTTCTTCAGCATAAATCTGTGATTATTATCAAACCTTAAAATATGCATGCATTAATGCACTATAAAATACACAATAAAGGGTAAACAGTAAAAATCTATTCTATCACAAATTGAGTCGCATTTTATATTATATTTTTACAACAATGAACCATTTTCTCTAAATATTCTTCTTTTAAGGACATGCGTGCCTTTGAGCATAGCTCAGTGATAGAGTTTCTGCCTCTTGTGCTAGAGGTCAAGGGTTCGCATCTCGTCTCATGGGTCAAAAATTTATTTAAAAATTGACGAACGGATTTAAAGGATACCGCATCCATTCAGGTCAAGACAACGCCAAAATCAAAAACATAGAGGTTTGAACTGTGCTCTTGGTTTCTCCTCTTCATATGTATGACGCCTCTAATGACTCGACTACTTAGTTTGTTAAGAATATCATACTTTTTAAGCTACTTAAATTTGATTCATATTTTTTTTTTTACTTAATAAACCAGTTTATGAATTTTATTTCACAAACTGGGTATAATAAAATTCAAGCACTAAAGAATATTTTTTTTACGGTGTAGAATTTCCTAAACTGAAAATTTTAAGTTTTTAATTCAAATGTCTTTCATAATTCTTTTAAATAAACAGTATGCTACAAACATATATACTGATATATAGCTTATTAATAAAAAAAAATTACCTTTTTGGGTCGACATTGGTTCTGTTTAACATGATCGCTGTTTGTTTCAACTTCCGCTACGAGTGATGGCTTGCTTGCTCTAATTCTTGTCAATTGTTGCCTTGCAGAAGCTTTCGCTGCTTCGTGACTTCGAGGATCTTTAAGTTCAGAACCATCTAATTGTGTACATTTTATTAAAACCGCTTCTGCACGGGAAATAAATCCGGCTTCATGGAGAGCGTAGGCCAAATTTACATAAGCAACGGCCAGAGTAGGACGATAATGGATAGCGGATTCGTAACTCTGCATTGCCTCGTTGCGTCGACCTTGACGCAGGAGGAGATTTCCTCTGAAAAAATTAATTTTTAAGTTGAAATCAAAATAATAATAATAATTTATCTACATATATTGTGTACCTGATACTTTTTCGACTTTTTTTATTTTTTTTATTTTTGAAATTCCTATCGGGATCCCCGTTTATTTACCCGAGGTGCTTACGTGTACGGAGACACACACCTCAAACCCAACCGGCCTCTGGCCGTAGCCATCTACCGGCACCCCGTGAAGTTACATCATTTCCTATCTCTAGCTCCTCCTCCTGCTCTCGTCTCTAGCTAGTGAACTAATCCTTATTTCTGGTTCCAACTGGCTCCTTTTATCCAACCTCTTCTATGCTATGGAGGATGTCCTAGTTTGAGGAGGGACTCTCTCAGCACCGGCGTGTAGCCTACTCCTTTCGAAGAATGCATCACTGAGAGGGAGCCTTCTTTACGTCCCTTCCACAGGACGGGATGCCACAGCAACTCCCTCTCCTCGTAGAGTTGCCTGAGGGCTATTGTGGAAAGACTTTTTCGACTTAATACAAAGTATCAGACGGATACAGTATCACCCAACCCTAAAAGGCTCCTAGACAAATTCGGAAACCCTATTTAGCATTTTTCGGATCCATAAATCTGACATACAAATTTTAATTTACTTCTAACAAGAGTAAATAAGTGTTGAGTAAAATTTTTCCATTTTTACCCCATTTTATACTAGATATTATTTTTTGATTTTTGTTCAATCCAGATCAGTATCCCTTATCAAAGGTGATCTACATTTTTCAATTTCATTTCATACAAATCAACACCCACCATTCCCCCAATGAATAGACACTAGGGAATTTTACCTACAAAATAATTAGAAAAATGGATAAATTTTTTTTTTACACCTCCACCATCTCTGATAGAAAATTATTTTATTTTTAAGTTTTAAAATGAACAAAAATCAGAGAGAAGAGTCAAATAACTCGTCGTTTTTGTCACTAAGAAAAAAATACTAAGATCCCGATAATTCGTAGCCCGATTATTTGTATTTCCCGTTAATTTGTACAAACTTGCCAGCCCCCAGAGAAAATCCCGTTAATTGGTATAAAACCAATGCTTTCAGTCCCTTCGGTAATTCTTATTATTTTTATACTCGAGGTCACATAATTAGTATTTCCAGCTTAAAAAGCTCCTTTTCTCAAGAGGGAAAGGAGAATGAGCAGCTTCTCTTACATTTTTTCTTTCCTTTCTACGTGTTTCCGACTCGTTGTGACCACAGATCATACACATATAAAAATTGGATAGCTTCACTTCAATTCTGTGTAAATTTAACGCCCTCTATGATCATCATCTTGTATTCCCGATAATTTATACCAAACAGTCGGTCCAGTGACGATACGAATTATCGGGATTCTACTGTAATAAGTAATGCGAACGCCTTGAGAGTTAGGCAACCAGTAGCGTGAACGATGGAAGAATAAAGAAGAAAAAGAAACAAATTTAACCCCCACTCCTCCTCCTTGACTCCCACTCGCGCCCACGCCGTGGCTTTTCCTATTTTTCTATTAGGTCAGAAGGAGTAGGCGGGGCTTTACGGCCTACGTCCTTTCCATATTCCGCCTAGTGTTTTCAAAGGAGGAGCCTTAGCTCTACCTCCTCTTTCTTCTTCTTTCTTTTCTCACCCCCTTACCCGGTTAGTTGCCTAACTCCTAGGCGTTCTCACTATTTAAAAAAATAACTAATTTAAATTTCTAAATACCCGATCTAATTTGTTGGTATAACAATAATTGGTTGGCACTTTTTGATCACGGACAATAGAAATGAGTACTCTATCAAGTGAAAAAAATGAACCTTCTTAAATATTTTGTGTTACCAGCTGCATAGCGAGGGGGGAGGCAAGGTGAGTCATCATGCCCCGGGCGCTACTCACAAAGAGGCACCAAATTGTCCGCAAAAAAAAAATTGCTGGATAATTTTTATTTTTATTATAAATGATTTCTGGAAAATATATTTTAACTTTAGTGCCAGTGTAATAAAATATAATAATTTTGTATATTTTACATATAATATTATATGGTTTTCGAAGGGTGGGGCTAAAAAGGTATTGTCCCCGGGCGCGAGTTAAGCTCGCTACGCCACTGTGTGTTACACATATAAATGTAAGTTTTACAATGTAATTAATTTTTAAATAATTATAACTTCTCTTAAAATTGGCACCTTCTATTTTACTATTATCTTATCTAATAAAATTAAACAATCAATTTATATTATATTTATATATAACCATTTCTCGAAAATGGCTCTAACGATTTCTTCAAATTTTAAATTTATACTATTTATGAAAAACATATAACCAAGTATTTTATTAATTTAAATAAGCGAAAAAGGTAGAGAGTCGCACCACGGATCTGTATTTGTACTGAGCATGCTCTACTTCTGGATCACTGTACCGCACTTGCTTATTTAAATAGATAGATCGCTAAATTTCAGTGAACTAGAGAGCATGATTTAATTAATAAATACTAGGTTATATGTTTTTCATAATTTCTTCATGGTCCAACACATGAGATATATAATTCTTTATATATTATTTACGGTATACAAAATAAATTTCTTTGGGAAAATTCGGCCTATTAGAATTTTACTGATGTACGTATTTAATTTTTCCAATCTAATAAAAATACTTTCTCTCTATATATATTTCATATCTAAGGTAAGAGAAAGTAAAAACTGGTCGTACAGTACACAACTTTCTCTTACCTTCTGTAATTGAAATTGAGACACCAGATGTTCGTGTCGACATATAGATGTATTTAGTTGGCCCCTAAAATCCCTTCAAAAAATCTTAAAAATCTGGTGTGACTGGCGCACAGCACACAACTTTCTCTTACCTTCGGTAATCGAAAGTTGTGTTCTGTGCTTGTCACACCAGATTTTTCGTGTCGACATGTATTTAGTTTCCGACAGTAGGGTACAATTGAATTCAAGATGTAAAATTTATAAGTATGGGAAAATATTTATATTTTGTTACCATGGCAACCATTTCTCCTATCTTCCCTATGAAATACAAGAGTAAAGTGGTCTTCAAACAATTTTGAGAGCAAAATCAGAATATACATTTGAAAGAGCACCTAAAAAATAAATGATTTTTGAATTTTAATCAAAATCGTTAGAGCGAATTTTGAGAAAACCGAAAAAAACTGAAAAAGTACATCAGTAAAGTACTAGTACTCTTTGGTCGATTTTGATTAAAAGCTTATTTTCACGCCCTAGGAGAGTGCCTAACTTAAATATAAAATTTCAACCTCCTAGCTCAATTCCTTCATGCTTAAAATTGAACACACACAGACACACACACAGACACACAGACACACACACAGACAGACAGACCATGTCGCGAAAACCACTTTTTGGATTCAGAGGACCTCAAAACGTGAAGATCCATCAAAATCTCGACATCGAATTTTTGACATGAACCAATACTTTCTCTCTATATATATATTACATATATACATAGGTAAGAGAAAGTAAAAATACTGCATATGTTTTTAGACGAATGAAATTAAAAAATAATTTTTTTTAAATATTTTTGAATTACCCTAATCTAATAGAGTATAAATAATTTAGAGAAAATATAGTTATACTCCTATTCAATTAAATATACACATATTTCAAGTGTATTAAAAATAGCTAGGATTTTTTAATCATTTTTTAATTAGCCTTCATTTTAATGGATTAATTAAGATTAATTGATTATCAATATTTAAACGATCTGTCTTTGTTATTTAGGAACTAAAATAGGTATAAAAAAACGAGAATTATTTAAAGTGGTTAATTTAAATTTTTATTGGCCCTTCATACTTTGAAGGACAAGAATTATTTATTTAATCTGAAAAAAAAATTTGAATTTTTTTTTAAATTAAGTTAGTGACGAATAGGATTTATTAAAATAACATCAAAGAGGAAAGCTAAATTAAAGGGGATATAGGACTTGCAATTTACTTTCTATTTAGTTTTTTTTTTTTTTTTTTTTTTTTTTTTTCCAATAATGCTTTGAAAAATAGATTAAGAAATATAAAAAGTAAAAATGAGTAAATTGATGATGAAAATAAAATAAAAGTTTTTAATGAACTTCTTGCTGAGAAAGTCATCGTAATTTTGAATAGATGAATGTTTGTTTGGGTTTTAAGAAAACAGCTGATTCATCAGCTAATTTTAGGACGTAGGGCTTGGTCCGATGTTGGATTCGTAAACAAGGTAGAAAAAACTCCCCCCCCCCTCCCCACTAACAACAACATGACAAGTTTCGAGGCCAAACAAAGGTTATCTTGGAAGCCAAGGTGCATTCAGAATTAAGATTAATGTCCCCAAGATATCCAAATAGGCCCTGGAAGAGTTTACAAGCCATTTTTCAAATGGGGTTTAGAAATAATTTAATGTACTAAAAAAAAAAAAAATTCTTCAATAAACACACACACACACACACATATAATTCTTTAAAAAAAAGAGACAAATAAATTACAAATTTTGGATATTATAGAGCCCTTTCACACTATTGTCACTTGCATTGTCAGTAAAATTGAGTTATAAAAACCTATCACCTAAATAAAATACCTCAGAATCATTTTTTTGCTAGCCACAGCCGCCAGTCTATTTCTCAAAGACATAACTATCATTTCTATTTCGATGAGAAAAAATTACAATTGTAAGGTGTCATTTTCCGTGGTCAAGTTGTTACGTGATATTCGTATTAATCGTTGCGTTTGTCTTTCCCAGAAAGGGAGTGGTGGACTAATAGAAATAAAGATCCAAGGAACGGTCAAGAGCATAGGCGTATCCAGGGGAGAACAAGGCGGGGGGGGGGGGGCAGCTGCTCATCCTTCCAATCTTGTAATAAAAATAAAAAACAAAAAATATAATTAAAAACCTGAAAAATTCACACCATCTGTGAGAAGATAAAAACTACGAGTGATTCCGTTCCCTATATCCAGTTAGGTTGTGGCATTTAAGGTTGTTCGGATAGTACCCCCGTAGAAATCACCCGTAAGTCATAATAGAATCAATTTTTTTTTAATAAAATTAAAAATTTGAATGCCAAAATTCCTTATTATAATTTAGTCGTGACCTATCATAGTTTATAAGTGTATTAAGTTAATATTTTAATTACCAAAAATAATAAATGAATGACTTTTGACTTGAGCAGTTTTTCACGTAATATAGATCTGGCAACATTGCATCATTTATCAGCTGTTTATTTTAAATCTTAAAAGTCTTCAATTTTATTTTATTTTATATATTACAATGTTTAAAGCAAATCAGTTTAAACACAATGGACGATTTGCGAGAAAAAATATCTTAAAATGGAAAAAAAATATAACTGACAGCGAGAAATGAGTATTATTTTATGCGACATTGCCAGACTGGTAGAGTCTCGTGACTTCCTTATTTTTAAATATTGGCGACGAGAATTTTTTGACTTTCTTGTTAAAATATCTTTAAAAGCCTTCACTTCGGCAGAAACTTTTGATTTTATATTTAACGTATTCCCCTGAAGTGAATTGATAAAAATGTAAGTTTTTTGTTTTTTTTACCTATTTCAGGAGTGGCTATATAATTCGATATGTGTGCGTTTCGTCGACATTCCCCATAGACTACATGTTAAATTTCAATTTTTTAATAGTTAATTACACTATAACTCTGCGTCAGATCTGTTTCAAAACTTTATTTTATACCTATGTGATAGTGATTAATAACATATTAACAAATTAGCTTTTAATCTAATAAAGTGCTTTAATGTCCGAACAACCTTAATTTAAAATTTTTATGTAATAAAGCTCTGAGACACGGGTCACGTGCCTTCGAATATTATGTATTCATAAAAAAGTAAGATGATAAAAAAGTTTTGTTATATAAACATACAAATTCTACAAACAATTATTCTGTTAGTAATGTAACCGTATTTATTCCTTAAGATAAAGTCTTAAAAGAAATAAATAAGACGCGGCTCAGCTTTCTACAAAAACTAGTTTTTGTTGTAAAAAATATTTGAACGCGTAAATTTGTAAATTTAGTACTTATCTTTTACAAGGGAAATTTTTAAATTTAGTATTCCAAAACACACTAAAATTAAGATTTTTTTTTACAGTGTATACGAAAACGTCTAAGAGAAGGAATCTTTAAAACAAGAAATATAAATATATAAAGATGTAAATATTAATATTTAATAAAGTTTCCATGAATTCTTGTCGTTCAATTATTCTTGTTTTTGTTTTTTTTGAGTCATCTTTCCGAGTACTACTTGGCCTTGTTTGACAACAAAGGGCCGGCTGCAATTTTCTTAACACCTCGTTGACCTTAGCTTTATTATAAAGAGATCGCAATCAAAATTTCCTTGACAAGTTTAATCAATGCGTTAATATGAAAATTAAATAATAAGTAAATTAATTATGCTCCTACTGAGATGTCATTTACACCTGTTGTAATTTTCCCTTCTGCTTTTACGTTTGAATATTGATTTAAACTTATATCTTTGTCTTTATAGAAGCTATAAATTATTTTCCAATAAAATATAAATTAAACAATTAATCTAAAGGTAATTTGCCATAAAATATTCAAGAATTCGAGAGCTAATTTTCATTATAAAATAAATCTTAATATCTAATGTGGTCTCTATATACTATATATTATATTATTTTCGTATATATATTTTCGTACTCTAACTGGCTGTTTGGCTTACTTTAAATTTTAAAACAAATTAAAAGGGAAATTTCTATTTTTTTTTATTTTTAATAATTCCTACCTTAGGCAAATTAATTTTATATTTTTTGTTCGTGAATTTAACTGAAAAAATATTAATATATATTAATATTATCATGAATTATGATATTTTTTTTTATTAAATCTGTATGCTCTTTGATGTGGAATATTCCATTCATTCATATATTACATTTTTTATTCAATTTGTGCAATGTGCATTAGATATAGCTTATGTATTTTAATAATATATTTATATATTCCAATGTTCTTTGTAATATTCATTTTTATTATTAAAAATATTAATATTTTAGTAAAATACTCATGCTAATCTGCTGGTGCTTTTTTATGATGCTATCCGTCACTTTGAAGTATTTTGAAAATTTTTAAGACTGGGGCACAATTTGCAATTAAATTGGTATGAATTAGAAAATAAATGAAAAACTCGAATAATTCTAGGATTAATATTAATAATTTTACTGTTATACAAATTTTAATGACTCAAAATACCTATTACTGAAAAGATCATATATATGTCATTTAATTTTTGTTCGATTTCTTGTTTACAAATTTGCTAGAAATTTAATTAAACCAATAAACAATATTTTGTTTTCATGAAAAGGGGACTATTTTTTTTTTTTTTAATTCTCTTTATGTAGTACTTTACAATGATATTACTTATTTATGTTTCGTAAAAATTGTCAAATCAGTAATTTTCCGGATAAATGAATCAATTAATTTACATTATTTAAGTCAAACAGTAAACCGAGTAAGTTCGATAAATAAACAAAGCACATCGTAATTTTGCAATATTAACTGATTCTCGTTTCTAATCGACATACTTGCTGGAATATTAACGTCATAAAAAATATTTAAGAAAACAAATTAAATCAAGTTTTAATTTTCTTTAAAATTCTTAGGGCTGATAGAGTACAACTGAATTTGTGAATAATCAGATATAAGATTGTGGCAAACTGAACTATAGGTGTTCTAGAAAAAATTTGATATGGCTAACCGATATGACACAACTTCCCTCTTGTTGTGTTATACTAGGGGGTATTTAACTTAAGGTGGGACCGTTAGAAGACGATTCAGTACCGAGTTACTCTAGGGAGCAAGAGATGGCGTTAGTTTTTCCCATAGGAATACCAGGGATTTGTTCCATTTCATTTGAAAGATTCCAGCTAATTAATTAAGGGTAAAAAATTATTTTTTTTAAACACAATGATTACTAATTTAATTATCTATAAGATATAGAGCGAATTTTTGTAAAATATCTTTTATTTAATGCGATTAATCTTAAAAAAAAAAATTATTTTTTCGAAAATCAATAAAGGGGCTTCTATAAGCTGTAGATATTTTAAATAGCTTTAATTTAAAAAAAATTTGAGGTCGATAGCTTCAAAATTGTGGCCGCAATCTCCCAAAATTAGCACCCCGAGACGCGCACCTTAAATATCAACCTCGTAGCTCTTTACAGTTTTTAAATTTTGATCACACTCAGAAAGACAGACTCTTTTGAAGTCGGTGAATCTCAAAGCGTGGTTTTCTATTAAATACTCGACAATGAATTTTTGAGATTCGTTATCTATATACGTATTACATATGAAGGTAAAAAAAAATGACTGTCATTTTATAAAATTAAATTAAAAATATAAATTTTCATTCGTCGAATTATATAAGATTTTGCGATATTTCAAATACTATGTACGTCTTTATTATTTCGATCGGTGCAATATTAATTAATTGGTGAATGGGCAAAGGGCAATGGAAATTTAGGAGAAGGTAGGCAGTCAAGAGTGCAAGGGCGATGGGCGGATCAAGCCTTGAGGCTGAGGTTTCATTAAGGGTTTTGCCTTCCCCCTGAGACACGCTTTCCTTCTATACAACTCAACCTTCAAGTTTGATCGTTTTCCAAATGGCCTTAAGCCTCTTATTATACAAAGTCTGCCTTCAAAGTATGATTTAGCCAGGACTCCAAGTTCGAATCTATAACAGCAATAAAGAAGCAGCGTTTTCAAGTGAGAAATCGCTGTGCCTATTTTCCATTGCAATCCCATTTCGGTGCCACCTTTAAATAACTCATCCTGGGTTGTAAAAAAAAAGAAAGGGGAATGAATGAAGCTCAATGAGAATCCACTTGGAGATTTGATAGCATCCAAACGAATTTTGTGTTGCGGAAAAATTAGCAGTTCAAATTCTATTATATGTCAAGACTAATAGAAAAGGAATTTCTGCCATCACACAAAGAGTAAGGGCGTCAGGAGTATGTCAAATTTTAGATGAATTATTTTTATTCAATCATAAAGAGGAAACATAAAAGAAAGAGAGATTTTCATAAAATTTTAAATTGATATCCTGGAGTACCTCCTCTTTCTACAATATATTCAGAGAGCTGCGCCTGGAGTAGATTTGTGTTCCCATGTTGAATAAATATTATTATAATTAATTTTCCAATATATATATATCCATTACTTTTCGACGAAAGTGCCGGGCTGGTTCACCGATTTGGATGCTGATTTTTTCTCTGAAAGTAGGTCAAAAAAGAAGACAATCCTAAAAATTCCAGTTCAATTCGATCAAATCCGGCCGCTGGAAGATTTTTTGAATTTTTAAATAAGTCGATTTTTTAGTAGTTTTAAAAAATTCGTATCTCAGCTTCTTTATAAGTTAGAGACTCGTTTAAGGCGGCATTCTTCTTTGTGAACTCACTACTTTCAAGAAAAAAATAGATATTTGCTCTAAACTTTGACCAATTTAGCTGGAAGCTTCCAATTAAACCACTCTTTTAGCGAAATTTAACCTATTTTTAAAATGGTGTTATATCTACAGTTTTCGAAGTAGAGGGTTGATCAGCAGCTTATATTTTTGTTAAGTTGTACTCTGATGAAATCTACTCAATTTTCCCCCCGCCCCGAACACTTTCGTTGAAAAGTAATGGATATGTCCATATACATACATACATAGCCCTATTTTTTCCCATTTCATTTTTACTTTCTCTTACCTATGTATATATGTAATAATTAGGGCTCGGATTTCGCCCTATTTGCCTTTTTTTAATTTATGGCTTAAAATTTAGGCCAATAGGATATGTATACGTTTCATGAAGTTCTAAATAAAATAAGAGGCATTTGTTAGTGCCTATGATGCCAATTTTGGCCGATTTTGGGTTTTAGTGCCTATTTCATCTATAAATGCCTTTTTTAGTGCCTATTTTAAGTTCAAATATCCAATTTCAATTTTTTACGAGCTATACATAGCCTAAATTGAAAATATTTTTGGATTATCAAGAAAATATTTCAAGGGGGGGGGGGGGTAAAGGGGGTAATTACCAAAAAAGTAGTGTCTGTGAATCTTTCTGTAAACAAAATATCTTTAGAACGAAAAGAGCTAGGAGGTTCAAATTTGAGATTGAGGTTAGGTACTCCCATGAGGAGTGAAAATAAGCTTTTAATCAAAATCTGCCAAAAAGTACTAGTACTTTACTGATGTACTTTTACAGTTTTTTAGATTTTCTCAAAATTCGCTCCAACTATTTTGATTAAAATTAAAAAATCAATTATTTTTTAGATGCTTTTTCGTAAATAAATTTCAAACCTTCGAGATATTTATTATTTTTTTATTATGTAGTACTTGAATATTTCTTTTACACATCAGATAGAATTCATTTTTGACTATCCGAAAATAGTGATATAAGTGGAAATAGAGAGGGAAAGATATAAAAAAGGAGAGAGACAGAGATACAGGGGAGTGAGAGTGAACAAGAAGAGCCTCGGGCTCCGAGGCCTCGCCTTGAAGAGAGGCTCTTCGTCTTTGAAGGCAGGACCTAACCACGGGCTCCGATAATCACAACATATCAAAGGGCAAGAAACAGGCTGGCCAAGTCAGGACAAAGGAAAGTAAGTACTCCCAGGGAAAGTTAAATAAAACAAGGCCCAATGATATGGTGAGAAGGATGAGTTCAAGAGAGCATGCCGATCAAAGGGAAGACGAGATGAGCAAACAAAATCAAAGAAGAACGAATAAAATCAAACAAGGCGGAATAAGGTGATGCTCAAAACAAAACAGAACAGAATAAGTAATGTAAAGTCAAATAAAACAGGAAATTGAGTAAAGGGAAATTAAGGAAATCAAAATTAATATTTCGTATATAGCAATAAATACAAAATATTATTAATAAAACGACAAAACGACAATTAAAATGGGTTCAAAGGCAAATATAATAAATGAAAAGTGACAGGGAAATGAAATGAAACAAGTTAGGGAAGGGGGATTAATTACATTTTAAAGATTCTTTGGAAAATCAAATATAATTAGACGTTTTTTATTAAAAACATCTGGCATGACTGGTCGCACAGCACACAACTTTCTCTTACCTTTGGTCATTGAAAGTTGTGTTCTGTGCTTGTCACGCCAGTTTGTGTCGAGATATATTTAGTTTCCGCCAATATATTGGAATCTTTAAAGCAAATAATGAGAAAATAAAAAAAAAACTAAACATCAGTAAAGTACTCTTTGCCCAATTTTTTTCAAAAGCCTAATTTCTACAACTCTTGAATTTGTCGACACCCTAGTTCTGTTTTTTAGGACAGTGGACAACTTTCGGAAGAAAAAGTCAATAGACGCACGTCAAAATGACGTCAATATCTGGTGATTACTGGTCAATAGACGCCATTCGACCAATGATCGACGACATTTTGACGATGTTAAATTGACGAACTTCTGGCGTCAGTTAATTACGTCATTTTGTCGACTTTTCTCCCTGACGTAACATTTTTTATTTTTAATATTTTTACTAAAAAACGATATATATCCTACTTATAATTCACCAACGACTTAGATGTTCTGTAATAGATCGTAGTATTCGGAAAGCATTTCTTTTATTTTGGTAAAGTTCAAAAATCTATCACCGATCAACAATAAAATCCATAATTTTATCTTTATTATAAAATCTTTCTCACATAAACGCACACTATAGCTGCTTGTGCTGTGGGTTTTACCAAGCTTTTTTCTTATATTTATGTAGATCTCTTTTCAGTCCATTTTGAAAAATAAAGACGCAAATTCTTAAAATTTTCATACTGTATAATTATATTGTTTGAAATTATTACTGATATGTTAAATTTTTGATATTTTTATTTTTTAGAATATGTATTATATTTTATTTATATCTATATATAAGGTTATTTATTATTGTTAATATAAATATTCTATATGGACAATAAAATACACAGTAAAATTCAGTGATTTTAATGAATGTGAATCTCTGGTGAATAAAAAGGATTTTAAGAGGTGAAAAAGATGTCATAGTTGTAAGCAGTTCATAACATACCATGGTAAAAATGACTTCAGATATATCACGTCATCGGTCTGTGACAATAGGAGGTTATTTTCACAGTATATTGTCGTCATATAGTCACATCATAACTGGAGAGAAACCCCCAGACGACATTCTGACGTGCGTCTGCCGACTGGGATATTTAGACGAACTGTGCGGTTTTCACAGTTTTAAAAAAATTTTGATACTCAAGGCTAAGTAGCTTAACCCTAGGCCATGGATGTAAAAAGCGGTCAATAAGTAATGACCAACCCGGCGAGGCACGCAAAAACCTACGTTAGGCCGCAGGTTACCAACTCCTGCTACAAGTGAACTGAAATTTAGAAAATTGTAGATACGATAACTGAGTGAATAGGCAGTAATCAATTTTGATATTTAAAATGGGTGTCTTTTTCAATAACCTAATGATTTTAAGTATATGTACTCTAGAAAACGAAGTGTAATGAATAAAGGATAAGGACAAACGTGTAAGCCAAAATAGTAGTGAGGTAGACAAAACAAAGGACAAACTTGGAAAGAGAATGGGATGGTTTATAGGAAGCGTGAGCAGAATTTAACCTAACACAGGTGAGTATTAAATAAATTAAAACAAAGACAAGAGAAATAATGTAAAGTAGACTTATGTTAGAGAACAAAGAACAACGTGAGTGGGGGGGGGGGGATAAAAAATGCTATAGCCAAGGAAAGAAAGATCAATCTAAGAAAAAACTAACACAAAGGACATTCCTGTAGTTGTTTAGAAAAGAGGTATATATGTGGTGACAGGGATATGTTGTGACGCGGATCGCGTGACTACTGATGACGCCACATGTAGCAAATATCGTCCATTGCGTTAAAAGCCCCATCTCGCTAATTCTGCGGCCATTGTCGCTGTACAAAGGAACTTAGTTCATATTGACACGCTAGCCTCTATCTATAGTCTATGTTGTGTATCTATTGCTCCGTGTGTGTGAGTTGCCATTAAATGTTTGCACGTAGCCCTTCGAGCCGTTTGAACAGGACACACGCCTGTCTTATTGACATTGCTCTTCATATATAAATATATACGAGTATATATATATATTGGTCACGAAATCATTGATGGATCAGTCATTTATTTCCAGGAGGAAGCTGATTGAGCTCATACATGAACATTTGCTTTAAAAAGAAGTGTCCACTCAGATCGTTTAAGGCTACAGCTTCCGTTCGGAT
The DNA here is from genome assembly GCA_023213315.1 of Euborellia annulipes. NCBI lineage: Eukaryota > Metazoa > Arthropoda > Insecta > Dermaptera > Anisolabididae > Euborellia > Euborellia annulipes. The sequence continues at coordinate 129,074 of JAKCPI010009545.1, read as the reverse complement.
AAAAAGCTTAATCCAAAATGACGAGCTCTTTATTAATCTAGGTTAGATTAAATGAACAGGCTCCTTTTTTTTACTTTTTTTATATAGAACGCTTTACCCTCTCTATCAATAAACCATCGATTTCTGGCCATTCTTCTTCTTCTGTCTTCGCCTTATTCCCACGATGCGGGGTCGGCGGATCTCACTTTTTTCTCTAACCCTATCATGCGTTTTTGCGACCGAGAAGGATAGAACAGGCCGGCCCTTCGCACGGTCTGACGCCTGTTGAAAAGAAGAAAGAAGAGACAGACATACAAAGAACAGGACTGCCTGTCCCATATAATATATTAGTTCGGTGATGACCGAGCTGATGGTGATTTTTTCTTTGGATAAAATTTGGGAAAATTAAAAAAGTTCATATTGGTACAGGAAATAGTATAAAATTTGAATGAAATTTTCAAAGAGAATATTGAGAAAATTGGAAAAAACTAAAAAAGTACATCAGTAAAGTACTCAAACTCAAAGTTTCCCAAAGACGAGATCAGTTTGTTTTGTATACCGCAAATAGGAAATATTTAAAATTTGAAAAAAAATCGGTAAAGGGTTTTTGAGAATGTCATAGCTGCTATTCTTTTCTTTATACGCTAATTTATATTCTAAATTTGAAAAAAATTGTTAGAGCCCTTTCCGAGAGCTTATGTGCTTACAAACAAACAAATAAACGTACAATGCTCATTTAATAGTATAAGATTAGGCAATCATATGATTTTTTTCAGTTTTTGATCCAATTCTTTTTTTTTTTCTTAACAGCAAAATAGGTTAAAAATGACAGATAAGTCATCTGAGATGAGAGCCAATGAGAAAATTTTAAATTAAATTATAGATTATACTGTCTCCCTTAAAAAATAAGTAAAAGATAAATATATTCAATGTAATTAGAGGGTTTTTTCTTGGGAAAAGGGAGATTTAGATTTCATTTGGCTGTGAAAATCTTAATATCAATAGAAAAATCAATAAGAGCATTTTAAATCATTTATTCTTTATTTAAAAGATTCGGGAATCAAATTGATCTTTTAGAAGAAAAATAACTTATTTTTACAAACTGTTCATTATAAGGGCGTGGTAATTGGAATTAAACCGACCTAAGTCTTACGTGAGGGTGCTAACATCTTTGAAAAGGCTCCCCTTTTTCGGCGAATATCCCATCGGATATCGTCAGCCATTTTACAACTTGTAAATTGTATTATATTCCAAGAGTTTTTCCAAGTCCCTGCGAATGGTCCGATTCCCTTCCGGACTAGATAGAGATCAAATCAGAACTAAGTTGCAGAGTAAAACTTATTTTTTATTGACTCAAATGAGATAACAAAGAATGTGAAAAATTGTACGAAATTACACAAGTTAAGAACAGCTAATAAAATGAGAGTATTGAAGGCTAAGAGCTTGAAACCCGCCTGATTCGATTGAAACAAATTGGGTTATGTGTAATAAAAAAATCTTGATCAAGATGGTATACTACTCACAAGTTGTAGTGCACGTCTGCCATATTGACTCGGTAACTTAAAGCCATCTTAAAAGCAGTTTCTGCTTCTTGAAGTCTTCCTTGACTAGACAAGACAGCGCCCAGATTACCCAATGCTGTAAAAGACAAAAACAAATTTTAGAATCAATAAGGAGACTATGGTTTAAGAGGTAGTGTAGAAAAATAAAAAATAACATGATTGTGAAGAACCATTAGTATTAGATTGAGAGCAATATAGACATATACAGAGAGAAATTTCAAAGACACGTGTAGCCAGTGTCGGTTGTGTCGGCATAAAATAAAATCATTAATAAAATACAGTATTTTATCTGCAAAAACTATAAAATCCTCTAATTTTCTCTGTGTCGGTGAAGCAGATTGCCGACACCTCAAACCGTGTAACGAGACGCTACCCATTCAAATTTTGACCTTTTAATATTCGTTGCTCAACTTTTTTTTCTTTTTAGACAAAATGTTTAATAAATTAAAAATTATTATTCTAATTTATATTTACTAGTATTTTTTTTTAATATATGCAAATCTAAATCTTATTTTCACTTATTTAAACTCCTTTCTCACATTTATTGAAAACCCAACTTTCTTTTGCCTTAGTTAATACACCAAGTCATGGTTTTATGACAAGGGTAACCAACCTTTTTGAAGAATTTAATAAGCGTTGGGGGAAGATTATAAAAAAAGAATTTTTTTAGATTCCACTTAGAGATTTGAACCCCATAGGATGTTTTTTTTATACTAAATATATTGTTCTATCAAATATTAACTCATTTAAGAAGAAAGTATTCAAAAATTTATAAAATTTTAATTGTTAAATTCAAATTTTTAAAAATAATATTATTCTACGTCTTCTTTGTAAAAAAATGTGTAATTGTGAAAATTTTTTGATTTATCCTTTGGAATAGAGTGGTGGAAACATAATAGAACAATCGTGAGTGCACTTGAACCTGAAGGCGCGAGTTTGGCCACCCCTGCTTTAAGATCAGGTATATCAAAGCCAGGGAGGGTGCACTCCAATGGGAGAATTTGAAATTGTGTGACGTCACGTATGCCACCCCAGTGAGAGTTTGACTCTTTAATCCGCTAGAGAGCAGAAAGAAAATGTTTAGCAAAAAATTGCAATAATTATGACAAACTAATGAAATTGATAACCTAAAGATCATTCGATTTGAGCACAGTATTCCTAAAAATAACAGTCACCTGTGAGATCTTTCACAACAAATGGAAACATCAAATAAGATAAGTAATTTTTCTAATAAAACTAATAAAACTATAATAAATATTAGTGAAAATCAAACAATTGTCAATATTTTTGACAATAGTTTGAGAACACCAAATATTCTTTAAAATTTATTATAGAAATGGAGAAAGACCATCCATTAAATGATACATCAAATTCCTTAGAAGTTTTTCTTTTGCTGAGGATTCAGATGTTATTCTTCGACAAAACTATCAACTGGACAACTCGCCTAATTTACCAATAACTTACGTTACTAATTTTGATTCTTTTTCAGATCGTCACAAATCTATAACAAATGACAATTTAACTTTATTTATTTATCTCTTGTGTATTTTTGTTCATTTTTACATATTATAAATTTTTTTATTTCTTTTTGTATTCTGTACCCCAAAAGGTATAAAATGTATTTATCTGTATTTTTTTAAATAAATAGTTTATCTTTCCAAAATATCTGATGTTTATGTTATAAAAAATACCCAGATTCTTTCTATATTAAAAATTACTTATTAACAAAAAAATAATATATATAATTAAAAAAAAAAATCAATCAATAATATATATATATATTTACACGAAATACATAATTTTAAATTTAGCGGCTAAAATTTGGTTTGAATTTTGCGCAAATTCCCTGCGTTCTGATTGTGCCACCCTGATGGCGGACAAAAACCAGAAATTAACATTGAGTACGCTCTCTGTTTATATATAACTCTGTGATCAAAGCCATAGTCAAGGGAAATTGGAGTCTAAACACCCCTGTAAGTAATTAAATAAATCCAGAGACAAATAAAACAATTCCTATATTTTTATATCAAAATATATAATAACAATATAGGAAATAGCAACAGTAACGAAAACATGTAAATATATTAATATAACAATTTAGAACTCGCTCACACCCCCCTCGACAATGTTGTGGCTCCAAAATAAGGAGAAATATATATACATTATAAGATCATACTTATATATAAAGCCCTTAAACCGGTGTCAGATGTGTGAACACACCAATCAGGCCTCAGCGATGCCTCAGGGATAGCGCTGATTGGCGAAATTCAGAGAGGGCGGGGCGGAGTCGGAGAGGCAAATTCAAAATTTTTAACTACTAAACGCGTACGAGACGTCGCCCGCCAGGGCCAAGTTGATTATAAAAATTATATTAAAAATTAAATCATTTTAAATATTAAATGGAAATTCCATGGTAAATAAATAAATAAGCAAGACATATCAAATAAATGCTGAGATAGTGTCTAGACTAGATCAAGGTCTGGTCTATTCACAAGCACGTGTGCCTGACATCAACTAATATCGGATGTGCACCTGCGAAGCAAAGGCAAATGATGCTTCCCAGGGCAATATGATCCACTCAATTGCAATTTATTATAAACTATAATAAGTTGCAATTCTGAAAATCAGCATTTTATCTATCACCACCATCGACACTAGGGCTATGTAAGCCCAAGAATCAACTCAGGACGGACAACCAACCTCTTCTCTACAACTATTTCAATAAACATCTATTATCAACACTATCTTTGATTTTTCTATAACCTATCCATTAAGAAATAAACTAACAAAGAAGAATGTACAAAATCTTCAATAGAGGTTATAACAATCCCAAAAAATTATAAATAAGAAAATTTTATAAACTGCTAGAAATTATAACAAATATTTTATATTCTTTATTTTGAGTGGGGCGAGCGCCCCCTTCGCCCCCACCTAGTTACGCTGCTGGATATGACTTGACTTCTATGACATTGTATCCTGAAAAGAGCAAGTATAGAGGAAAGTGGGCACACTAAATATTGCAAAAAAACCCAAAATATCATAATCAAATTTTGTATTTTATTTTAATCTCTCAGTTTAAACTCTATTAATAAAATAATATAAGATTTTTTTTTCATTTAGACTGACAAAAGATTAAAAACCGTTAATAAGATATTTGTTGATATTTAAATATTCATGGGGCGTTTTATCAAGAGCGGATCCAGAGGAGTTTCTCCGGAGGGGGGTGGGGGTAATTTACTGGTCGTACACCACACAATTTTTTCTTATCGGTATTAATTTTTTAAATTGTATATTAAAAATAAAATTGTATTCCCAAAAAAAATATTTTTCTCAAATCTCTGAGTGTGTAATTACCCCCTTTACCCCCCCCCCCCCCACCTTGTAACCGCCCTTGATATATATAGTACATACTATATGTACAATACTGATGTAGAGGTATTTTAAATATATTAAATTAAAAATAAAAATAAATATAAAAATTGTAAATAATTAAAAGTTTTTGTACACAGATAGTAAAGGTTTTGATAAAGGCTATACGGCAGAAATGTTTAAATGAGATGGATCCAAAACGTAAACCAAAATAAAAAAAATTTCTGAAAATTGAAATTGTCAACAATAAATTCTTGCAATCCCAACTTGCACAAGCCTAAAAAAAAAACTACATAATTAATTTATTCGTTTTAACCATCTTCAATTTTTAATCTTTAATTAATATTCAATTTGTATGGGTACTATGTTTGCTGGAAGTGGGGATGTAGATTGAAGATGGGAAAGGGATAATGATAAGGGAAATGAAACTCATCGGCTCTCTTGTTATCCATTTGTATACATTACGTAATCTATTCATGTAGGTAGATAGGATAGTGGAGGGGAGACCAAGGCCCACGTGTGAATTAAAAGGGCGTTCTGGGCTGGACAATATATTTGATGCCTGTACCACATTGACAGTTATACTAATGATCGGGATATCAGTTTAAATGACTCTGGCGGAGGGCTTTTTGGGTTTGTGCTACCCGGTGATTTGCAATCGGACCGTTGATCTGGACTCAATTTGATTCCGTTGTCCCCTAGTTCTCTTCCCTCGGGGCCTTATGCTCACTCATCTTGTCGCCAACCAATTTAATTAGAGCTATCTCTTGCTCTAGGGACTATTGTTAACAGTGAATATTGAGTTGTTAACTTCACATGTTTTCCTAAGAGAAATTTCAAATAAATATATTTATGTAAATAATTGCACTTTTACTTGCTATGCATATCGTTATAAATTTGAAAATCAAAATAAGATAGAGTAAATCACTAGTATGAGCACTAGGGTGGTCCATGCTTATATGGAAAAAAAATTCAAATAGAAGTTCTGCCAACAAGGGCGGATACAGGGGTAGAGGTAAAGGAGGTAATTACCCCCCCCCCCCCCCGAGATTTGAGAACATTTTTTTTTTTTTTTTGGGGAAAAAATTTTATTTTTTATGTAAAATTTAAAAAATGAATACTTAAAAATTTGATATATTCTGGTAAACAAATACAGAATGCGCCTTTAAATTACCGAAATTAAGAAAAAATTGTGTGCTGTGCGACCAGGCTCACCAGATTACCCCCCCCCCCACCACCACCACCTCGAGAAACTCCTCTGGATCCGCCCTTGTCTCCCACCCTTTGTTTTGTTACACCTACCATTCCTATTTCGTTTTCAAAATTTCGGCCCCCTAATTTATATACAAGGGGGTGCTCATCGACTGTGAAATATCTTAATTTTATGAAAAATCCTTAACTATTTATCAAAAAAGAGGTCTTTTTTTTTAATTTAAAAATAATATTTAACGAAACTGACCTGTATCAAAAGAAAAAAAAAACAAAACAAGCATTTTTCAGATAAATTTCAAAAACAACACCCAATTGAGCACCCTCTTCCCCTAAAGCTAGCCAACTGGAATTTTACATTGCTATTACAAATGGATACATGTTACAAATTTATGGGGTGATCAAACTGAAAAAAAAAAAAAATTTTTGGACCACTCTAATGGGCACAATACATGCATATTTATGTACATGTATTTATTGCGCCCATATGGCCAACTCCGGGACAAACAATTTTGAAGGACTGATGATGGAATAATAAAATTTTTCCGAAACTTCTCATTAATTTGTGAAAATCGGAGGCTTTATATTTTTGGCTGCTTCTTTACCTGTTGCATAAACAAAGAGTCACTGACTTCATTGATTTTTATATGTCAATATATAGTGAAGAAGTTGCCTAAAAAAATAAAAAGCGGCAAAATCCTTAATCAGGCCCTGCTAACAGCAGTAGAGGTCGAAACAGGTGTATAAAAATGTAAAATGTGTATTTTTTAAAATTTATATATTATTAATATTTACTTATTTGACTGAAAAGTCCTTTTTATCTTCTTCTAAAATATTAAAATTTTTTTTTATATTTATTTAAAAAAAACTCTTATGAATTATGCTTTAATTAGCCCATCAAGAGTTTTGTTCAATTTAAATAGGTTATCATTTAAATTTAAGTGATAATAATGATTTAATTAATTATATTGTGTACTTAATTTGATCCTCTTTCTAAAATATTAACTATTTTCTATCTCGTTCCGTTTACTAGGAAAGTTTTTCCTGTCCTTTTCTCCCTAAGTGGATTACTTTCGTGTCAATTTCTAGTATCCGTTGGGAATAAATAAATGTTTGGTTGTCCTATGAACATCAAAATTATGTTTCCAAAATGGATATAAGTATGCCAAGAGTATATTGGATCAAAAACAAAATTTTGAAAGAGGTTAAAATATTTATCTTGGCCAGTGAAAAAATTCATTATTTTAAAAGTCAATAAAAAGGATTATATTTTGACTTTTAGGCTATTTTATTTTTATTTATAATAAAAAGTTATTTTTATTATTTATTAAACGGCTTTTAATATCCAATGCTCAATACGGGGGTCAGAGATAACAGTATATGCAGTGTTATTACAATATATTCTCATAGTATTTAATTCTTTCTTTTTTCTTTTCCTTACTTTTCCTCTCTCCCTCTTCTTTTCTCACTTCCCACCATCGATTAAAGACCCTCATTCATGGAAAAACAAAAGAATGCGTCTTAATAATTTCCACAATCTGATAGTAGAGCCTGTTGAGAAACCCCACGGTGTGCGGCCTGAAAATGGAAAATCCACACTCCCGACAGGGCAATAGTGCTCTCTGATTCCCACATATAATGGACTTTAAAAAATAATCTCTTTACATTTTCCACTTTTCTCAGGTTACACAGAGAACACATCTTCCTAGGATCAATTTTATGGGGATTCTTCTCAACAAAAAAATACATATTTCTACTATTAATTGTTCTGGCCTGATGTAGAACTCTTAACTTTTTAAAAGGTGCTCTCAAGGAGAGAATTGTTCCCTGTCCGAAATCTATTTCTCTGTATAAGGGACTATAAACTGAACCATCCAGACCATCCCCTTCATGTTTATAATAAAAAACTTGATCCTCTCAATTAGAGAATTTATATTTCTACATATCTCAATTAAGTCCTGATTTGACCAAAGATCCCCTTCATCGATCAGACGAAAATAGTTCCCAAGTATGCCCTGCCAATTCGCCTCCTGTATGGCCATCTGACGACATGGTCAATAATTAAATTAGCTATCTGAAAATCAGTGTAGCATTTCTAGATTGCTGAAACTCTCTCTTCACCAAATAATCTGGTATAGTATAAAAAATACTTTCTCTCTATATATATTTCATATATAGGGTAAGAGAAAGTAAAATATAGCGACTTGAAAAACCTCACCTGACAGATCTCAATCAAATATGGATATCCCAATGCCCACACCTTAGACGTGTACAGAAAGAAACACCTCATACTGTAGGAATTTAATAAATCACAATTAAATCAACAATTCCGTCAAAATTGTTGATCTAGAACTTTATCTGCAATTATTACAATTTGTTTTATTATTTTTTTTTTAAGATTTAAACTTATTTGATAGGGCTATTAACTTTTTTAAATAAATTTTTACTCTTAAATGAAAATAAAATAAAAAAATCTTTAATTAAATTTTAAACTACATTAATTGAATTCTATTTTTTGTTAACGAATTCATTTGGTTTTGATTCCTTTCACCTCTATTCTATTATGAATAGATTCAACAATGAACATTGAAATCTGCAGGTATTCAGTCAACATTATATCTCCCCTTTTCTCCTTCTCCATTATATAGCAGTATATTCGTTTACATTACAAAGTCATATAGAAACGCATTACGGAGGCGTGATGGGAGTATAACAAGAGGGTGGATAAAGGGGTGTGTAGCAAGGGAAAAAGAGAGGGTAAAGTTGGTGTTACGCAGATGATCGCAACGAAAAAAAAGACGCAGATAGATAGCGTGGAATGAGTTCGGAGTGTGAAAACATTAAGCTTTTTTTTACGAAGGGTTACAAAGAAAATAGTCGTTATCACAGTCAGCCGTTATGTATGGCTTCTAATTGAGTTAGTCTAATCAACAAATGTAGAGAGAATACCCCTGCGTTCTACTTGTGCAACAGAAACACCATTCTAATCAAATATCGACAATTCTATGGCTCTACTATATAGTAAAACACGACTTGGGTAGTTTAAACCCTCCCTACCCTTTTATGTATTCGAGGCCATCCAATTCATCTTGAAAATTGTTTGCATTAATTTTCCATTTGGTTGTGTTTAATAAACAAAAAAGATCATTTTTGGAAAAAAAGGGAATTCATCATTGGTAGAAAATCTATCATTTCTGGAATTTTTTTAACTGAGTAATAAGTAATCATCTTTAAAAATGTATTTAACATGTTTCGAATTTGACGATGCTCTTTTACTAGGCAGTCCTATTACAATAAGGTGATGCATACTTTTTCAAGCATTTTTAGATAATCTCACATAGTAAGGGGTAGTGCTACGATTTAAGAAATGAAAGATATAAGATGCTTTACAACAAAAAAATCTCATGGTTCTAGCTCGTATATTAACAGTTTATGAGATATTTTTGTACGGACAGAGGAGAGGTTGATAATTATTTAGACAAAAATCTTACAATTTTTACGATAATATGTGTTTTGAGGTTCTAATAAATATCTTTGTGTGTTTCGATCTCCGAGTTTTAATAAAATAACTCAAAAACGGAAAAACGTCAAAAAAAGATCAAATTTGACATTTAAACATGTTGGTGATAAAAATAATTTTAATAATGTAAAAGGTATATGGTCAGCAGTTGTTGAAGAAATTAACAAAAATGAAGATATAATCGGCCAACTTTATTTAATGAAAACAAAAGCGATTTTTCAATCTAAATTTGGATCATGATTACACTAATAATTTTCTTCTTGAAGTCCCTTAAACAAAAAAAGTCAAAATTTGTTTCTCATGTTGCATAAATTTTGATTATTTTTGATTAAACAAAAATCTTGAAGATGATCCCAATATAGGATTGAAACGTCGCTTTTGTTTTCATTAAATAAAGCTGGCAGAAAATAATTTTTATTTCTTTTTCTGTTAATTTTTAGGAATTTGAAGTTAACAAGAAAAACTGCTTATTTTCTAATTGGGACAGAAATTTTCTTTTTAAACTTGTTTTTAAGTTTAAATTATAGGGTAGACTTTGTTAATAAATAGAAAAATTCTGTTGTTAATTACCTTTTGGTGGATTAACAGGAATTCCCGAACGATAGAGGCTTTCATCATCAAACCAATCGAGGTTTCGTATTACAGTTTTATAGGCAAAAGCTACTAAAATTGTAACCATGCCTAATGCAATGAATAATCTCACAGGAATTCTTGACGTTATTCCTGAAGAATTATTGTTGTTATTCACATTGGGTTTATTCTTCGATGTAGAATGAAGTGGTGGTGATGGTGGTGTAAAGTGGTCCCAAAGCCGAGATACTCCAAGTCCAACTATCAGGCATAAACCAATGCTCGGAAGATAAAGTACTCGTTCAGCCAGGACAAAACCCACATAGAAAAAGATATTGGATGCTGGTAAAAAGGGTATCGTTAAACAGAGTAGAGGTAAAAGAAGCCCAGACGGACTTGGAGGTGAAGGAGAAATATGTCCAGCCACACATGTGCACAAGCATCTGCTAATGCCTGTTACGTTGTTATTATTAAATCTTCTGCATTGTAGAGAATGATTTTCGTAAGTGGGTTGTTTGCAGCCATGACAAAGTCTTGGTCTTGCCCTCTTCATTCGATTATGAGAAATCGAACTAGGGACATTAATATTGTAACCACCAATACTTGTGATTGATATACGACTAAGGATGTAGAGTGACACATAAAGACATAGAGAAGCGACGTTTCGTTTATCTGATATGCTGCGAATGCGTGGGATAGCTTCCATAGACCAATCAAAGCTGAGTTGTGTTGGGCAGAGGAGCAACCAGGCATTAAGAGCTGGCAGAAAGAGCAATGTGAGAAACCTGGTCAGTGTTGAGGATTCATGTGCAGTTGGATTGTCTGCGCGTGAGAATACAGGAGTATGTTGACCAATGACGAAAAATCGTAACATCAACAGGCCTGTAAGCCAGAATAGACTGGTGAAGACACTCAGGCTTACTGGACCTCGCCATTTCTGAAACATACAGAAAAAAAATTTTATATTAAATTAAATAATCAATTGATAATGGTTTTCAAATATTAGATTATTTTATTTATTTATTTATTTATTTCAAAACAACAGACAAATTTGTCCATTTTTACAATATTACTACAATATGTTTACCTTTACATTATAAATTTATAAGTTGTACATTTAATTTATTCCTTGAATTTTAATCATAATATGATTAAAAGTAGGGCTATCACACACTTCAGGTGATATTTTAAAGAATCTTCTAATATAAAAAAAAAAACTAACATTTTACTTTTCTGAGTCATGTCTAAAGCCGGGCCTTTGAAAGAAAATGGGAAGCCCTGTGTACCAGGGTAGCTAAAATCCAATGAAGGAATTCGATCCTTACATTTTGCACACTTAACTACCTCCAGCGTCTATATGGTATTGTAGGGAATTGTAAAATAAAAGTGAATTTAATTACAATCCTAAATTTAATTCATAATAAAATAAACGAATTGCAATTTGAAGGAATAATGAAATAATTAAATAATTTTTATCATGTAAAAATGAAAATGCCATTAGCTTCTTGAACCTAGGGTCCCGGAAAAAAATCTCAAAAACTATTTAATATATCATTTCTAAACTATTTTTATTTTAATTTAGAATAAATAAGAATTATTTCGAAAACTAGACTCATCCCCTAAAAAAATGGTAAAGACTGTTCAAAATTAAAATTTTCAAAAGGCTAAAGTCTTTTATTTTTTCCTTTTTCTTTTCTTATCAGATTCTCAAATTTGTAGACTAACTTTTCAGTCACATCTATCAATTATATAAAAAGTAGATTGAGGTAAGAAAAAAGTTAAAATAATAAATAAATCAATAAAATAGACAAGTTTGTTAAATAAATATCTGAAAGTAAAGTTTAATTTAGTAAAGCCAACTTATGGCGTTTAATTGGTATAGGAGAAGAACATGGATGGTTCTGTGGACCAAGGGAAAAGTAACACATAAGGGTTTAAGATCAGATCCTGACTTAATGATAAATTCACAATTAATCATGATAATTGGAAAGTTGTTGAATGAGAAGCAAACTTGTTACACGCCAGTTGACTTAATTAGTACTGGTTGGTCACTGGTAACTAGTAACTCTCGAAGTCAAACAAAAGCAATTTAAATGTCTCAGAGTTACTAGGTCACGTGAGAAAAAGCACCACGAGAGCCGGAAAGGGTCTTGTCTCTGCGTAAACCAATTACCTTATTCATCACACACTCAATTACACCTACTGTTGTTTACTAGGATAACTCGATTGTTATATAAATATTAAACTCATTTGATTTGGGTAATTAAACATTCCTGCTTTTCTTTTTGGACAACCACAATCAAGACAAATGACGGCCATTTATTTAATCTCAGTTTATAACTACCAATATTTAAATTGTAAATTGTTTACAACTATTTAAATATAAGTTTTATATGAAATCAACAATTGGAGAAAAATATTTTCAAGTTATTATTTTAAAATTATTAGTTTTTTCTATTCTGAAAATAAGATACGCCATATAAAGTGTATTGAAAGTTAGGTGCTGTGCGATAAATTACCATCAAAATTTGACATTGAATTTTCGACATGAATCCAAGACTTTCTCTCTCTCTCATGTATAGTTAAGAGAAAGTAATATGTTAAGATTGATTTATACATATATCTCTAAATCTCTCTCGTTTATGGTCTATTACAATCTCTATTTAACTGATAATTTCATTCGAATACTAACTTAGGTGTATAAAGCTTTCTTTTCAGCTTATCTCTCAATAAGTCGTTGAGAATAATTCACATTCTTTTGTGCCCATATAGATTTGGGGTCACCATCGATCCAAGTTCTCCAAAGAAGGAAGAAAAAGCCGTTTTTAAGATGAAGGGCGTTAGGAATTGGGGTTCCCAAAATCATCAGTTTCGTCCGACCACAAAAGGCCTATACAAAATCAAAAATTGAACAAACTCTTATTAAAGAATTCTGATAGTGTCCTCAAAGAAAAAGTTTTTCCTCAAATCTAATAAAAAAATACCTTCCACTTAGAAATCAATTAGGTATGTCTGAATTTGGTCGACTGGCAAAATGAGACATTTGAAACATTCATTAGATTGTAATTAATTTCTAATAAAATAATCAATTACGTCAACACTGACGTTTCGATTTTCAAGGAAGACAATATCTTTGACTTGATCCTAATTAAACATCAGAGAGAGATAAAATGAAATATCAGATAAAACAGGAATATTTCATTTGTAATAGAGAAAATGGAAGGAATGTTTAATGTATTTTGAAATATTAATATCAGTTCATATTAAATACCTCTTCGCCCTAATAGAAAAAAATCTGACGTGACTAAAATCATATCATATAAACTGTGTTGACACATCTGATTTTCTGTGTCGATATGATCGATGCGACTACATCTATACCCAAGTGGTGCCATCATTTCTTTAATTTCACCATGGTACTGATTCGCCCTACATTTTTTTATGAAATTCTAAAAATCCCATTTCGAAGTGTCAAATGATTAATACTCACACATCTTAAAGCTCGTCTATTTTTTTTTTTTTTTTCTCTCTGTAATTGGAAGAAATTCTGTTGAGAGATTGTTAAATAAATAAATAATTAATATCTCAACCAAAAACATTGGAGATGCAAAAAGGGGCGCCTCGCATTATTTTTGTCCAGAGACCAAATTTTATAATAAAATGTTAGAATTTTTATTTTTATTATGTTGGTAGAATGTAAATACATCGTTTGTTATCCATTTGAAACAATAAACATAGGATTTGATCAAATTTTAGGGTTTGTATCTTTTTCATGTTGGTAGCACTTATTCACGTTCATTATTATTATAATTAATATAACATTCTATATGAAGGGATCTATCCTAAAAAATTCCATTCAATTGGAGATGAAAATTATTAATATTAAAAATATTAATATTAATAAATTTAAAATAAAGTTCATACATGACGTCATCAGGGTGCGAAATAGTCAGAATTGTTTTTTGGCCATGTTAAGGCTAAAACAAATTTGAAATTTCGTCCTCTCAAAAAGTCACTTTTGCTCCAAAATGAAATTTTATTTCAAAGTTATCAGGTTTTCGGTAAAATCTATTTGTATTTTAAATTTCATCAGAAAACCTGTAGCTTTGTCTAAAAATTAGAAAATTGAAGGAAATAATGAAGAAAAAAAAAAGAAAAATAAGAGACTACCTTTTGGCCTCCTGAAATTAGCAAAATCTCAACTTTGATTGGAATATCAACTAAATGGTAGTATTAAGAGTTTCTTTGCTTTTCTTTTGCTTTTTCCTTTCTCGGCGAAGGGTCGCTTTCGCAAGTCTTGATTTAAACATATAACAAAATAAGTAGTCTCCATTGGGGGGGGGGGGGGTAAGTATCAGTAAAATACTACTTCTCTTTAGTCGATATTTTAGAAAAACTTGTTGAGGCTCAAAAATTTTTTTGTTTTTGAGATACTCCTTTCTATCTCCCTAAGATAAAACGATCTTTACATAAAAAAAAAATAAACAAATGTTTTTATTGATAAAATTTCAAGCGTCTATGTGATGATCTAACTTTATCATCTAATAACCATTTTCTTTTTTTTTTGATAAATTTCATTAAACTCAACAGAATGGTACGAAATTTAGTCCAAAACGAACGTCTTAATTATTAGGTCAGGTTTTGGCCAAAGGATGCTAAGAAATTCATAGTTCTTAATAAGTACTAAGAGGCCATTTTTATCGCTTCTTGCGGACCGATTCAGTATTCGCATTTAATCCTTTTTACCATCACCTAGGATTATAAATTTGTCAGGTTTCATCCTTATCCGAAGAGTGGTTCTAGAGAGATTAGCAATTAAAAATAGCTACCCACACACACATTCCGGAAAGATATATTTCACGATCATATCGCTTTCCCATTAGTATTTAATAGAGATTGAATGTAATTCTTAATTAAATTTATTATCAAATTATAAATTCTTTCTGGAAATATAAAATTGAATTTATTTTCAAAGTTTGGTATAAAATTGATTTTGTATGATGTCCGATTTATAAACATGGGTTATCTTGTTGGGTGTAAGATGAAGGGGGCCCTTTGGACCAGGCTGCTGATGATGATAAGTGAAAACCTTCGATACGTCCACGCCCTTCGGATGCCATCAATCAGTAAGTTGTGACGGCAAGAAGCGCCAAGAAGCCATCAAGATATATTGATAAAACAAGCAAGCAAGCGAAGATTGATTCGAGCCGGTGTCGCCGGTTTGTATTAAACTATCTGCACAATTGCCTTGAGCAAGTGCAAAAACGCATCCAACCCTTCATCATCTCATCATACCACCCCAACACAACCCGAAAACAACCCTCTAGAATACTTAAGCCCAACTTTTTCTTTCTATTGTCATTAGCAGTATGATGCAATTATCGAACCGCAAGAAGTGAAACTAGAAAGCCCTTTGAAATTTCATTTTGGAACATTTATAAAGGCGTTTATGAGCGTGGAAATCGATACAAAATAATTAATAAAAAAAAGTGGATATAATTAAATATATTGCATGCTTAAAAAAAGTTGGGTTTCAAACTTTTCTAAATTGAATAACTTTTACTTGGAGAATATTATGGTTTTTTATAGTGCCAATGAGAAGGAGCTTTTATCTTGTGATTAAGTGATTAGCGGACACGAGTAAAGACACCAGTAAAGATTGGCATTTCTTCTTGTCCTTTTATAACAGTGTTTTCTACCTCCCAACCAGTAGCGTAACTAGGTGGGGGCGAAGGGGGGCGCTCGCCCCCTCCGCCCCAGGCGCATCAAGCCTTCGGCACCCCTCGATACCGACATAGGCGCCCTAGGGCAACTAAGATATGGCCCAGGGACGGTAATTTTATCATATTCTTTCCATAGATTGATCAAAAACATTGATAGTTTTCTTTTAAATTATATTACAACTAAAAAACGGCGCCCTAGTTGAGCTTCGCCCCCTCCGCCCTCAAAGGCTAGTTACGCCGCTGCTCCCAACCAAGCGCCACGTTGTGCAAATGGCCGCCTTGTTTCTTCTACAGAAGTCTGTAGTTATGCCGATTCCGATACAGATATACGGGCAAATAAAGAAGATTTGCTGAGAATAATTATTATATAAATTACCATGAGTGTAAGTTATAAAACCAAATATATTTAGTATGTCCAGAAAGGTAGATGATTTTGCAGCCCTATAGTCATTTTGGGTATTAATTTTCTTTTTTTAAGATTGAACTTTCACTTATTATATGCAGCCAACTATTCTATTTATACTATATATCGAGTGATGGTTCAAAGGACATTTACAGTACATTTCTTGATTATGAAAAATCGAAATGCAACTTGCGAAATATTTACTTTTACTTGTATAAGACAAAAAACTTTCACTAAATTGTAGAGCCGTTTTCGAGAAAAGGTATGCTTACATATAAACATATAAATAGGGACCGGACGGTTTCTTTGGTTTGTTTGGGGGTTCCGGCCGGATGGCCCCAGTATCGGTGGTGTCGGCGGTCCTGCCGTAGCCGAAAAAAAAGAGAAAAAAGTTTAAAAAAAAAAAAAGAGTTATTTGTTTGAAAAAGAAGGAGTTTTTTTTTCCAAAAAAAAAAAAAAAGTTATAATGGGGAGAAAAGAGAAAAAAAAAAAAAAAAAAAAATATAATTTTTTTTAAAGGAAAAGATTTTTGTTTTTGGTTTGGGTTTCGGGCGAAAACAAGGGTGAGGCCGAATATTCGGCTTCGGTTTGGGCGGAAAATCTTGTTTCGGTCGGATCCTACATATAAACGTACTTGGTCGTTTAATAATACAAGATTAGGAATTGAAGAAATTTGATTTATAAGATTTTTAAAATAAAATTTTTCTCTGCCAGAGTATAATTCCTTTTGAGTTAAGACTCTAAATAAAGGCCTATGTCTTTGCTTAATTTATAAACGAATTGTAGATGTTTGTTAATTAGATAAACATTGATGCTATGTTGTTATTGTTTATGTTTCATATAATCAAGAAGAGATCAAACTATGTAGAGCGTTTGATGAAATATTAATTTAATTCATTTAGCATTCAAATAAAATTATTGCAAAATTCGATAAGAGAGAGGGATTTCAAAGTGTAAATCAATGTGAACATCTGTTGAAATAATTCAATCATAGTATATATGTATATATATAATTCAATGCATCAATAATTACTATATTTCGAAAATATAACAACTAATTCGAAAAATATTAATAATCGATTGTTTACATTGTAATATTATATTTAATATATAGATGTCAATTCCTTTGAATCGTTGATATAAATATTAATTAATGATGAATTAATAATCATCATTAAACTAACCAGAGCAAAGTAATTGAGATTTAATTTTAAATTGGCCAACTACGAGTAACAAAAATTTTTTTTTATAAAACAAATATTTTAAAAGAATATAAAATGAATAATAAAATTAATTTTTTTAAATAAGAAATTATATAAACCTATATATAATATATAAGATATTATATACATCACGTTTGTAAGCAGTGAAGAGATTGAGCCGGGTCGAGAGATAAATTTGTGGCTTCGGATTTGGGTCCATTTCTCCTGATGGCTAAAATAGCATTCGGAGTGAATTCAATCAACCGAATGCAGTGCTGTGGTCCAGTGGTAGGGCACACTGAGTATAAATCTGTGAATCCGTGGTTCGACTCCCGGCTAGCGATGGAAAAGGCTCTCGAAAAGTCGATTTTCGATTTTGGAATCGACTTAATATGATTAATCAATTTTGAAAGTCGTCTTTTTAAAAACTCTATAACTCGTGTTTAGGAGATACTAAGTAAATATTAAATAGGCTATATTTATTTAAGCTATATTTTATTAAGTATTTAAACATTTTAAAAAACAACACACACAAATATTGTTTTCAATATTTTTTTAAAAGAATATTCTATCCGGAAATTCCACGTGATATGGCACCGAACATTAAAATAAAATATGAAAGTTGAGTATCAAAATAAAACAATAAAATATTGATAGTTTGGAGGGAAAGTGGTGTAGGTTTTAAGTGAAACATATTTATAAGTAAAATATTGATTTAAGAATGCCACATATTTTCACTAATAGATCTTAGAAAGCGTGTTGATTAGTGTATAATGTGTAGGTTTTAAAAGAAAGATGAAAGTCAATCAATGAAAAAGTTACAAACTATAATACCATCGGATACTAAGTATTGTAAGAAAAAAGTCAAAGTCGTTCAGTGAGAATCGATTCTAATCGACTTGAGTTTCAACTCGATTCTAAAAAGTCGATTATTTTCAGTGAAAGATAGATTCTTGAATAAAGTCAGAGTCGACTTTTCCATCCCTACAACCGGAGGCACCCTATCTTTTTGAATTAATAAATATTAAATTGAATTAATTTTTTATTTATTTAAAATAGATATACTGTATTAGAAAATTAGTGTTAGTTAGTTAGTTATTAATATTAGTTAGAAATTCTCCGAAAGTATTTTATTTTCCTTAAAGGTTTACTTTTATTCGCAAAATTGACAAGTAATCGCGTGAAATGGTCCAGATGATTTTTTAACTCTGTTTATTTCCAACTATGGCGCTGGCGCATGAAACTTTTCTAGTTAATTCTTTCTCTGAAATTAGTTGTAAATTTACAAAGAAAAAGACGCAGAATGGCTCATCCATTCACTTAGCCTAATTTTCTTTTGCCTCGATTTAATAAAACTTTTTCCGTCTTTTTTGTTTATTCCAAGCCATTAATTCCACATAAATTACCACTTGGGTCTTTGTGAAATGATTCAGTCAAAGTTTACAGGGCCAAGGGTTACCATATCTTGTATGATTAACGAGAAGAGAATGGCAAAACAAATATAACAGAATCCAGTGACGGGTACGGTTTAAGATGCAACACGTTGAATGAAAACTTACAGATGCATTATATACTCTCTAGCATAAACAGCTAGTGTTATTCAATTTATAATTCAACTTCGATAATAATAATAAATAAAATATGGTATATGAGGATTCTTAAAACTAATTTTATTTTTATTAAACATACGTATTAATTAAAAATACTTTAATTGAAAAATTTAAATAAAATAATAACATAATATTTTAAAAAAATTAAATTGAAATATTTAGGTATAAACTTTTAATTCCATATATTAACACTATATATGAAATTTAGAAAGAGGAATTTGTATTATAATTTTTTTTTAATAACAAAGTCAATATTTTTGAAAGGGTTAAATCAAAAACAATTAAAAATCAATAAGTATCATGCTAAAATCTGATGTGATATGAACAATAATCTTTCAAAACTTATTACTTATAGGGTATAGTAAAACATTGAATATGTTCGATATTTAATAATATTGAGATGTTCCCCTCTCCCTTTCCTATTTTCTTAAGATTGGAGAGGGGACTTGAGAGCGCGCTCGAGTATGAGAGTGTTACAGAGATAATAATGGATTATTAATTAACAAAACACCTGCTTACAAACATTAAATGGTCCAACTATTACACCATCTAATTACGACATCTACGAGGGCCACGAGCGTCACGAGCCTCTAGCAGACCTGGTGAATCTTCTCTCAAACAATCCTGTTCGAGTCGGTTTGAGGACTCACCAGGTCTGCTGGTGCTCGGGACCCTCTTGCATGATGCCAAGAGGTTGAGATAGTGATAAATGAAAATGATAATCTCAAAAGCCAAGAGGTGCGGATTCGGATCCCAGGCAGCCCGATGAATATCACCTGGATACCAGTTGGTCTAAATAAATATCCTTGGATAACATGTATCGTTAAACATTCAGTATGGTAGCCAGTTTCACACCATATAATGGCTCATTAAATTGTAGTAAAGGGGAGGGTTAGAGGCTCAGGACCCCTTCCCTCATAGGTCTCCAATAGAACATTATAAATTACAACTTTTAATTTGTGAAATTTGTTCACAAATAAACCAACTTCATCAATACCACTTAAGGAGAATTACAACTTTTAGGGCCGGTTGCTTCATCCTGGGTGAGCTTGTTAGCCCCGACTTTTTTTGTAGTGCAGAAACCCACTTCAGTTTTATTTTTATAGTAAAATATACGATATTTCATCATTTTATTGCTAAAAGAAGTATTCTAGAAGTACATATATTTGTTATTTTACCTTATATTCTACTTATTTTATCAATAAAATGATGAAATGTTGTATATTTTATAAAATATGTTATAGGCTAGGGCCCGCTTGCATCAGATCTCGTCGCCATATTTAGCCCTGAGTTAACCTCACTTTTGAGTAATTTCATATAGATATATGGGGAATTGGAGCCAAGGTCCGGGCTAAAGTTAGCCCAGGCCCAAAGGTGGGGCTAAGACTTAGCCCTGGGTTGACACGTACGAACATGTATTATGAACTCAAGCATCCTAACTTCACCAATATAAATGTAAAAAATAATATAAATGCAATATGGAATCTACCGTTTTTTTGTTATTATTCATTTTATGTCAATCAGGATTATACTCGTATATCCAGGATATATTGCAAGTTGTTGAATATTCTCCTAACTTCATCTTCATCTAAGGCATTGCACATGTCTTGTTAATAAAACTATTTGTTTTCAAATTGAATGCAAATTGATATTAAATATTTATATGAATATTTTCAGTTGATATTACTTCTTGTTAGGTGAAAATAAAAGGTATATTTCTTTTTGAAATTATCTTTATTTGAGCCACACAGCTGGCAATTTGTCAAAATAGTTGTGAAGATTGGAACAATTGACTAATTGTTATGTGAAAACTAATAAATCTTGTTTATTTTTTTGAAAATTTTCAAATTTTAGCAAAAAAAAAATTAAATTCTTATATTTAAATGTATATTAATAATATTTATTTAAATTATGGGTGATAATATCAATTTTTATTTTTAATAATTTTTATAAGATGCCTTAATGGAGTTGCAAACTTCACAAACAGAACATGATTTGTTCCCCCGGAAGAGGGTTTCTGCATTATAAAAAAAAGCCATTTAGCCCGGGGCTAACAAACTCACCCAGGATGAAGCAACCGGCCCTTAATGCTTGGTTGTTGATGGGTGGATTATTATATAGAGATGTGAAGATGTAGAGATACCAGAAGCAGTGGCGTCATTTCAACTTTTTCTTGGGGGGGCAAATTTTTTCTTGGGGGGGCAAATTTTTTTCTTGGGGGGCCAAACATTTTTTTTTCTTAAAATTTACTTACAAATAGGTACTCAAATTTGACCAAAACATATTTAATTAAATTAATTGTTTAATTTTGTACAGTTTCTATACTCGTAGATGTATTTTGGAGTATTTTATTTAGAATAATATAAAATTTTATAAAAATCAGAGCCCTTGGGGGGGGGGGCAAATGCCCCCCTGCCCCCCCCCCCCAAATGACGCCACTGACCAGAAGTGAAAAATAAGATTGAATTTTGTTGACGATTCGAGCTCCGATCTCTCATCTAATTATCATTAGAGCCTCTCTCACATTATCAGGATTTGAAGATGTCAGAATAGTTGACTTAGTTGTGTAGCTATATTTTAGTAAATTTGAGTTTGCTTGAGATATCTCAAAATATTGATACAACAAACCTGACATCTTAACGACCTAATGATAGCGATCGACTCCCGAAAAGTGGGCAAAATATAATCTTTTATTTCTCACCACTCGCTGCTTCCCTATCCTCACCTCTCTAAAAATATTACATTTCACTGGTCAATTTGAAATAGTTTTATTTTTGAACAAAGATAGTAGCAATTTATTTATTGAACGCTTAGAGGTCCACTTCTTGTGAGGATTCCTCGAATCAAAGCACTTCATCATCTCCCTTAATGGCTCTAGTATCAAGCGTCCAACCTTGTGGTTGTTTCTCATCTCTGTCGCATCTCTATGTGAAACAAAAACCAATTTTAATATTTTATTCAATACTAGAATCACTTTTTAATATTTAAAAATTAATTAATTAATTATAAAGTAGATAGTATCAAAGAAATAAACATACTATTTACTAAAGATCAAATAAAAAGAGAATTTAACTTTTTGTTTGTGTGTGTATGTAACAAGTAGCCGATTAGATGAGTGACCTCTCCAATTGAAACATATTATGTGCAAACAGCAGATAAGTGGTTTTTGTAGTTCTCCTAAATCAGTAAATTACAGTTCTTTTTGGTCAGTGGTTTTGGCAGAGTGGAAACGAAAGATTTATTATTAAAGCGATTGAAAGGTAGCAAAGGGTGAACAATCGCCTTGAAGAGGAAGGAGCAGAGCAAGAGAGCCTAAAGCACCCGAATGTGTATTAGAGTATGGAGGCCACCCCCTTTAGCTCACTCTCCTACGACTTCAATCAATTTATTTACGCCCCACTAACTTTCTCTCTTGACCATTTGACGAAACATTTAGAAAAAATTATTAAAAAATTAATTGAGAAATTTTTCATTTTTTAAACGACTTTAGAAAAATAATATAAATTAAAATGCGTTAAAAAGAAGGAAATAATTTAAAAGATTATTTATACAAATTTGAGCACCTATCGAATAATAAATTTAATTGACAGTATATTTAAGAACTTGTTGTTTTATGGCTGTGGAGATTTAATCAGGATACGCAGGAACTTTGCAGCCAGGATATAAAATAATAAAATATTTTTTGATTCAATCTCCTGGCTGAAAGGTTCTTGCATATCCTAGTATATTCTAAGCGATTTATTCCATATAGGAAATTATAAAAAAATAAGCAACAAGTTTTAGAAAAAACTTATTAATATACTTTTTAAAGAATATCTAAAAAAATAATTGATTTGTGAAGTTTAATCAAAGTCTCGTTCCAGCAAATTTTGAGAAATTCGAAAAAAAACTGAGAAAGTACTTCAGTAAAGTCTAATACTTTTTGGCCGTTTTTGTTAAAACACGGGCTACGCCCCCTGGACCCCCTTGCTTGCCGGAAATGCATCAAATTTATTCTGGCTCACTGTTTGGAAATTTTGCAATTTCTAGTAGAAGCCGAAGTTTTAAATTTCCCTCTCTAATTCAAATTCCTGTAAGTCTGGTCAATCAGCGAGAGAATAGGTACTGTACATACACTTTCCCTTGGAACAGGGACGGGAAGTCCGTGGCTAGCCCTTTAAGAGTAAATATTTTTTCTAACCCCTCCCCCAACAGAATTATCAAAAAATTAAGCCTATGTTCTCCTGGGAATCTTAACTATCCGGTATGAAAGGAATTTTAAAATAGGTTTGCTAATTTCTGAGTAAGACCCTACATACAAACAAACTCACACTCACTCTTTATAAACTATCGTAGCATAGATTTGTTTAGGTAAACTCAATTATTTCATCAAAACACCTCTCTCTGGTCTTAATGTGATGGCCACCCACTGTAGATTAAAAATATAGAGGTACCAGTATATATGTTTAAATATAAATTAAGAAGAAAAGAAAGTAAAAAAAAAATTATGTCCCACCCTCTCAAGCAAAAACTGAAATGACGTCCCGTACAGCCTAGGAATTATTTAAATTTACGTGAGTATATTTTTTGCTGGTTTTGCTGGTGGATCGAGTGACTCCCAGTAAAAGCATTTATTTTTAAATAATATTTATTTATCGACAGTTCAAGCCAATTCTTAATCTGTCAAGACATAATTATCATTAACTTGTTGGGCAAAACGTTATTTTCTCCATCGGATCGCCATGATTTAATTATTATACTGACTCTACCTGACGTTGATGGATCTATTTTTTATTTTCAAACTTTTTTCTTTTTTTCCATGTGAAATAAAATTGAAGTTTTTTCGGGTTTTAATAATGAATAAAACACGCCTATTTATTTACTTCTTGAAATGAATAATAATAATATATTTTATTCAGGTTCAAGTTAATACATAGAAAGAGAAAGATTTCAAAGCGGTTTTTTTTTAATGAATTAAATTCATAAGAGATTAATTGGACATCGAACTATAATTTTTTTAATGACTTATTAAAAAATTATCGTAATTAATTTTTTTGTTATCAAGCAAATACAAAAAAAACAATCTGTCTCAATAATCTTTAAATTTTTTTTAATTTAAAAATGAATTTATTGTTATTATTAATCACATATTAATTAAGAAATTTTTAAAATAAGCTTAGATGATTTATTTAAAAACCAACTGTCAAATTAGTTCAGCATTCTTGCAATAGATGGCAGGCTAGTCTATCAGACGATATAGTATTAGCCTATATTTATATATTTTTATGCTTTTATAAAAGATACATAGTATATAATAACATTTATAAAGTATTTATTGTTAAAAGATCAATGAAAATCAAGCAAATGCATTAAATATCATTAGCTACAATTCTGACATCTCTTGGCAAATTTTTGAATTACTTGATTTTTGGGCATACTTTTTATGACACACTACGCCATCTTATCGGGAAAAACATGCATAACCACTTCGCTCCCGAGCCCCCTTAAGCTCAAAATTTGCTTCTTCTGAAGGAGAAGACACAAAGTCATTCGTTGATCACAGGCTTCAAAACTCCATTCATAAATAAATATTTTAAGATGAGGAATTTTATTGTTTGTGAGGTGTTAATGTGAAAATAATAATAAAATAAATTAATATTTCATTTTTCAATTTTATTGGCGAGTGTATGCACAATTTGGGTTGATTGCCATCATCAGGTCTGCAGGGAACCATTTACAAATTATTAACAAATTTTAGCATTTAATTATACCTCAAATTAAGTTAAAATTTAAATTGTGATTACACGTGTAAGTGTTAACTCAAAGTTAACAAATTCAAATGAAAAAGACTTGAAAAATGTTTATATCAAAGCGTTTTTTATACACTAAAAAGAGGAAAATAACTTTTTACATAAGATATTTGAATATATTTGACAAGTTAAAAAATTTATTTCGATTGCAATCTTGCATATGTTAATTTCAATTGAAATACAAAATTGAAAAAGATTAATAAACTTATTTACTTATGTTTTTTTTCTTTTTATATAAATTAAATAAAGGATGATTTGCTCTAACTCCTACTCCCCTTGTCTTCTTCGTTTTTTTCTTTTTGTTCCTGATAAGATAGAAATTCAAAAATAAAAATAAAAAAGAAAAAAAAGGTGGTATAAAGCTATCAAACGATAAATCGACGATCGAAAGAAAAGCTGTTTTTTGTGGTGGTTGTGGGGGGAGGGAGGGGGGGGGAAGACTCCACCCCGGA
Organism: Euborellia annulipes; assembly: GCA_023213315.1. Classification (NCBI taxonomy): domain Eukaryota; kingdom Metazoa; phylum Arthropoda; class Insecta; order Dermaptera; family Anisolabididae; genus Euborellia; species Euborellia annulipes. The sequence continues at coordinate 103,686 of JAKCPI010009545.1, read as the reverse complement.
TTTGGCCCTCCGCTGAAGGAATTGGAAGAAAATCCCAGCTTTAAAATCGATCGGCTTAAGGAATTAACACGTGGCCACTGGGTACCTTTTGATAAAATGAAGCTTAAAGAGCCTCATCTCCAACGAGGTGAAACAATTACTCACCTACAACAACACTTGCTGCTCGTCAAAAATAAATAGAGAGAAGAAAATAAAATAAAAGTTCAATTGTATCGAATCATAAAACAAAAATTAATATATCAATAGTCATTTCTTTCATTATATATAAGAGAAATTTGAAATCATATTTGATTATTTTACTTTCCGGCACTATAATATTATAAAGTTGATCGTGAAATATTTAAACGCGCTCAATTTAAAAAAATATATTTGCATTTCAAGTTAAAAGCATTTCAAAAATGCAAAAAATGGATATAACTATTAAATCAGGTACCACCGGGAGTTGAATCACGTATCTACCGATTATTATTTATACTCACTATTATGCATTACCACTAGACCATGGCACCACATTCAATTTTTTTTATTTAAGTGTGAGATTTTGATTTTTACTTTCTCTTATCTATATATTACATATAGTATTGGATTCATGTCAAAAATTCCCCCTGAGTCCATAAAAGTGATTTTCGCAACATGGTCTGTCTGTCTGTGAACAAAATATCTCAAGAACGAGAAGAGCTCGGAGGTTAAAATTTTATATTTAATTTAGGTACCCCCTTGAGACGTGACACGAAGCTTTTGAACAAAATTGTCCAAAGAGTACTTGTTATTTACTGATGTACTTTTTTTTCTACTTTCTCAAAATTAGCTCCAACCATTTTGATTAAAATTCAAAAATCAAATATTTGAAATGGTTTCTATGGTAACAAAATATAAATATTTTCTTACGTTCATAAATTTCACATTTTGAATTCTAATATATCGGCGGAAATGTCGACATAAAAAATCTGATGCGACAAGCACAGAACAACTTTCTCTTAGCAAAGGTAAGAGAAAGTTGTGTGCTGTGCGACCAATCACATCAAATTTTTATAAATGGATAAAAAAATATTTGCTATAATATCAAAATATAAATTATTTAATTCATAACATTCAATTTTATATTTTTTTATTTGTTTTTGTATTTATTTTTATTTGTAAATATTGCTTTCCGGCTAGGTTTGAAATAAAATGATCTGTTTTAGAAAAATCTCATAGTAGGTTTATATTGGAAAAAAAAACTTGATATAACATTTTAGAAGTTAAAGATAAAGATAAGAAATTTGATATAAAGCCCCAATCGAATAAACTTTTATTTTAATTTAAATAATGAATACATTTTTGATGATGGAAAAAAAGCTATTAATTATCTTTAAAATGATCAAATTGAAGAAGTAACAAGTGGAATTTAAATGTGAAAATAAGTTGGGGACTTCTTAAAAGTGGTTAGAAAAGGGGGATATAGGTGGGGGAAGGACGAGGCCCATCCCCTCTATTCCCCGATCGTGACTTTTACTTATTTCTTCACAGATTGAAAAGCCTAAAAGCAAAAAGAGTGTCTACAGGATAATAAAGAAAGATTGGAGGACTCTGACACAAGTTGGCAACCGTCTGGAGTACCCTGAATGGGCCTCTGGGGCTTCGCCTACGTTCCTCATTCTCCTTCGCCAAAAAGCCGCTGCCCCAGGCACAATTGGCTCTACGAGCCTCATCTTCTCTTAACAAAGTTAGATACAAATTCCCTAGCAATTTATCCTCTGCGTTTATAAACAATTTACGGAGCTAAGTGTTTTATTTTTTTACGAGCGACGGAAATGCAAACAACGTTGACGGAGACGAATGCCAGGGCAAATGAGGTTTGGTCCATGGTCCTGGAAAACACCGTGGAATTTCTAATGAGACTAGAGTCTCAAAACAGAGACAAGGAGATATACTATTAAGAGGTGTCTAGTAAACTTTATGAATATACAGTGTAAGAATTTTCCGGTTATATCCTGGTCGGAGGGAAATGGAGTCTTATATTATTGTGGTGAAGAGATGGAACGCAACTCCGTGTCAAGATGCATATCTAATAGTTTATATTATTTATCTTGTTTAAAAATGTGATGCATATGACTGTAAATAAAGAAGAAATAAGAGAAAGTAAAAATTCTTCTAGAAAACAGAAACAAGGTTTCGATTATTTTTTATGAAAATTTAAAAAAAAAAAAATATTTCGTCATTTTTTATGACTTCCAGCACTTTGGTTAAAAAAGAAAGGGAAGAGTTATTAAAACGAGAGAGGGGGCTCTTAATCTAAATAGCCCCTATTATCTGAGTGGTCCATTTCAACCTTTCACGAACGAGGAACCCCGATCTCTTAATCATGTTATGCATCCTTTTAGGGTTTACATGGTTTGGCACTGAGTTGTCACTACCGTTTCTTTTTCGAATCTAAATAATCAGGAAATTACTTGTTACTACTACTATAGGCAAATTAGCCACTAAAGTTTATCAATTTAAATAATACAAATAAAAAGAATGATTTATTTAAGTTATATTTACAGACGTTCTATAACCGGAGGTTTCCTTTTGCTTAAAGGTTTCAGATTGAGATGCAAGACAAAGAAATAAAATAAAATTTTATTTATTTGTGCTGAGATGACCAACTGCAGTACATGATGAACAGAAACTAATGTACTGCAGTTGGTCGTCTCAGCACAAATAAATAAATTTTATTTTATTTCTTTGTCTTGTATCTCAATCTGCAACTATTAAGCAAAGTAAACCTCTGGTTATACAACGTCTGAAAGAATTTCTTGCACTGTTCTGTTATAAAATATTTATTTATTGATTTGCGACGTAATAAATAATTTACGATCAAATTTAATTTTCAATATAATTTGTTTTGTAGTTTCTTTTAAACAAATTTCATATGATGCGGCGACCGTGACGTCAAAGGTTGCGTGCGCCGCGAGCGAGAAAGCGTTAAAGGGCATTAAGAAGAGAGACCTCGGAAAGAGAACACGTTTCGGGAGGTCTCAAAATGCACTTTCTGACCAACCCTTAATAATTTTTATCATTATAAACCACGTCTCTCTTTATACTTTCAATCAACTCCAGTTAATTATTTTTAATTTGTGCGTTAGTAAAAAATTCACTAAAAATATCGCCAAGGAAGAAGCCCCTATATATGAACCTAATATACTGTATGTTAGAATTATAGATCATATGTAAATTGTAAAATCATATAAATATAACTGATTTTTCAGAATTTTAGCGGACCTGATGATGATACTTGGTACCTAAATCGATAGTCTAGAGATTAAATAATTTTCAAACAAAATTCGTTATTATAAAAAAAAAAAAAAAGAAGGAAATGTGTATATATGTATGTTTTTTTTATATTTATATTTTTAAATAAATCCATTTTATTTAATTCAATTAAATTTAATTAATATATCTTAAAAAAAGATGGGAGGGAAATAAATTTATTATTAATTTATTTTATATAATTAATAATAAAAATTATTCTTAAACAAAATATAAAAAAAAAAAAAAAAAAAAAAAAAAAGAGGGAAAGGAAGATAGAGAGGGTCCCAGTGGGCGCGAGCACCCTGCCCCCGGGGGGGGGGGGGGGGGGGGGGGGGAAAACAAAAAAAAAAAAAGGAAGAGAGAAACAAACCGCCACCCCACAAACACCCACACACACACCCCCCCTTCGTGCCCCCCCCCCCCCCCCCCCCTCACTGGAAGACCCAACCTCCCCTCCAAAACATTCCAACACAACAAAACAAAACCCAAAAAAAGAAAAAAAGAACTAACCGCCGGGGGGGAGGGGGGGGGGGGGGGGGGCCCCCCCCCCGGGGGGGAGCCCCCCGAAGGGGGGCTTTGCGACTAGTTGTTTAATAAAATAAAGAAAAAAATGGAGAACTTCATTAAGAATAAATAAATATTCTTGATTTTAAGACAATTGTAGTTTATCTTTGAATAAGTTAAAAACGTTCAGGTACGATCACAAAGCGTCTTACTTCGTTCTAAACACTCTTATTTATTATTAACAATGGTGTGGACTCGTAATATATAATATAAAATTAGGAGAGGTTTTTCACAGATTCAAATTCTAGATGGTCTTGAAAAAAGATTCAGAACACAACATAAATAAATTGAAAAGTGCTGAGTCAATAAATTTATGAAGCCTTTCAGCATGTAGCAATCATTGAAGCACTCAGAATTCTTACACCAAAGAAAATTGGATAAAATTGAAAAAGATTTTTTCAAATTTTGAAAATTGGATAAAATCGAAAAAGATTTTTTTCAAATTTTGAAAATTAAAAAAATTAAAAAAAAATATTTTTCAATTTTGTCTAATTTTCTTTGGTGTAAGTATTCTGAGTGCTTTAATGATTGCTATATGCAGAAAGGCTTAATAAATTTATTGCCTCAGCACTTTTTCAATTTTTTATGGAATCTTTTTTCAAGGCCATCTAGAATTTTAGTCTGTGAAAAACCTCTAGTGATTTTATATTATATATTACGAGTCCGCACCATCATTAATAATAAATAAGAGTGTTTAGAACGAAATAAGATCGATCTGATTTATTTATATTTTTCTCTGCCTTATGTTGATTATATAAATTAATATTTTCTAAAATTAAATTATCTCTATAACAGACAATGCAATTTCCTAATTGGTTGTAGTTTTTTCTCGTTTCTCATCTCACCAATTTTTAAAAAGGTATCGATATTTAAAGTATTTGGACCCATTTTTCTAGATGGATAAATTTTATTTCATGAATATTTTTTGCTCAACCTTTTTTTTTTTAACTTCCACTCCCTCATTCGCTCTTTCAGAGGTTGTATTTATTAAAACTGTATAGTCAAAGGTGTTTTTTTTTTAATTAATTTAATTAGACAAGACTTAGAAAAAGAAAAGAATATTAAATGACAACAGGATGATGAATAAATAAAATTCTAAAAAGTTCTTGTACATTGGAGAGAGTATATGAAATTGTAATCATTAGGCTTTAAGTTGATTCTTTTTTAATTAGCAGTAGAGATTAAAAGATAAAAATAAAAGAGATATAGAGATAAAAGCAGAGGAAAAAAAAAACGAGAGCAAAAAAAAAAGAGTAAGGAAACTTATTACGTATATTCCAGGCATCAAAATAGTAAAAATATGGTGTGACTGGCGCACAGCACACAACTTTCTATTACCCTTCGGTCACATCAAATTTTTTGTGTAGAGATATATTTAGTTTCCCATAGCACCTTAGTTTCAAACTTGACCACTTCCAATTCATAAGTAAAAAAGTGAATTGATTCAAAATTTCCATAGACTCTGGGCATTTTAAATGTTGGAACGATAAAGAGATTAAAGTATTTCTTTTTTTTTTAGATCCATCGTCTATATTTAATTAAGCTAATACACTGAATTTTGAATTGACAGTTGGTTAATTTGGTGTTTTAATGGTTATTTTATAAAATGCCATAAGGTAAAAATAATTTTAAAAATCCTTTGGCGTTAGATTTTTGGAGATATTTGATCAATTTTTGAAATAATTTGATGCTTAAAAAGGGGATCAAGAATCAATAAACAAAATGAAGTTCTTCTGTTTGAAGAGTATTTACTAATGGCTGGTGTCGTGGAGCCGGATATCCGGTGGGCCACGTGCCGCCAATGCCACCATCTATCTTTCCTCTTGACGTCACAACACAAGTTGTCCGGCGCCATCCGGACTTTTTCCTGCCGCCATATTTCTTGTTTTCATCAGCATGTTTATCATCTAATAATTCAATTAAAGGGTGATTGCATTGCAAAGTGGAATATCGATTGTAATTAGAGTATCAAAGTGAGCGATACTTATCAATTAGTATTGAGTAACATACTTTGCAAAAGAATCGATGATTACTGTTAAATTGCTTGCTTCAGAAGACAAATGCACTTATTTGAGTATTTTAAATTCGAACTCAGCCAAGAAGTGCTCACAAGATAACAGATCAAAAGCTCAAGTGTCAAATTAGGACCAGTTTCACATTTCGAGCCATTAAACCTTTGTCTTGTTATCGATTTGATCAAATGAAGACATAGGCCTCGGGAACGTTTTCGCTAAACTTTTTTGTACGTATTACCTTCAATGTATTTAGAAAACTGCAGTCTACGATAAACATGAACTGAAGAGCGGCAATCCTTGACGCTTAAGGTGCGCGTCTCGAGGTTCTAATTTTGGGAGATTCCATTCCAGCGGCCACAATTTTGAAGCTATCGACCTCAAATTTTTTTAATTAAAGCTATTTAAAATATCTGCAACTTGTAGAAGCCCTTTTTTTGATTTTCGAAAATTTTTTTTTTTTTTTAGATTAATCGCATTAAATAAAAGATATTTTTAAAAAATTCGCTCTACATCTTATAGATAATTAAATTAGTAATCATTGTGTTAAAAAATAATTAATTTTTTACCCTGAATTAATTAGCTGGAATCTTTCAAATGAAAGGGAATAAATCCCTTGTTTTCCTATGGGGAAAACTAACGCCATCTCTTGCCGCCTAGAGTAACTCGGTAGTGAATCGCCTTCTAACGGCTTTTCGAGACGCGCACCTTAATGTCCACCGCGCCTCTGCTCCCTGACATTAAATTTTCGCTCACCGCTCAGTGTGTTTTGAAAAATGGCGTTTTTAACCAAAAAGTTTATTATTACTTTGACAGCTTTGAGATGGAAGCAATAGATTTAACATCTATTTGATCTGTCAATCTTGTGCCAGATATATTCACACAGAATAATATCTTGAATCTCAAAAGGGGTAAGTAAACCAAATTATTTATGGCATAAAACAAAAAATTAAATTAATTTTTTTTTAGCCATTTTTTTAGAAGTGTATTGCGTAAAATACTGAAGTCTTTAGTGCAAATGTAAACAGCGGTAGTGGCAGCAGCAGCATCATGCGAAAAAGAGGACTTCATTAAACTTGCTCTCTCAGCGTGTTCTGTTTGTTTATGGCAAAATCAGCTTTTCGAGTGTCCTTCGATTGCCTCCCACTCAACAGGGGACAGTGCCTCTATACTCATCAAGTCCTTTACTAGCACTCTGTCATATAAAAAACCCAATCTATGTATTTGCCAATGCCAATTTCAAAAGGAATTAAAATTGAAATTTTTCAAAAAAAAAAAAAAAAATATATTTTTTTTCCCAAAACTCGAAGTTAATTTACCAAACTTATGGGAGTATCTAAATAATCCAAACAAAGTTTTCTCTTAATATTTATTCTACTAGCTTTATAAGAATTATTTGCTCAAATACATTTTAATAAACCTTGATTCTTAGCATAAGTATCAACTAGAGTCTAAACTTTTCAACACTATTAAATTTAGACTATAAATATCTAGACAGAAGTATCGTTGTTTGAATTTATTATTTTCTAAATTAAAAATAAGCTACTAGGTTAATTATAAAATAAATTTAGAAAACATTTTTATTTTTCCTATCCTTTTTTTGCTCATAGTTCAAATTTAAATTTATTCGTTTTTTTTTTTTTAATTTTCTTATTAGAAATGGAAGATAATTTAACAAAAAAAGATTTCCTTTAGAAGACGAGTTAAAATTCCATACGTGTCCCCAATGCTCATATTATTTTTGAAGAATATTAGAGTTGGAAAATTATTATTCGAGACAAAAAGGAATTTAGGCAAATCAGAGAGAGAGAAGGATAAAAAAAAATTGTTGCATTTACTTATGAATGGTTCATTAACATAATATTAAGTAAATTTTGCATCCATAATAATAATAATGATAGATATAGAATTGGGAAGTGATAAGTTCAATAACCAGAAACGGAAATAACGAGAATTTGAATTGGGAATGAAAACGATGACTCAGAATCTCAATTTAGGGAAAATAATAATAATGTAAAATTAAAATGGCACATATAAATATTGATTATAAAATGTTTGAAAAAAAGGCGAGAAATTCATAAATAACGGTTATCGTAAATGTCTTATATGGCCTGAGCTGCCGAAAAGACAGTGTGAATGTGTGAGTGTGAATGAGAAAAAAGTGTGAATGTTAAAAAAAAAAAAAAAAAAAAAAATGTAAAATTAATCAATTCAATTCTAAATTTAGATTAGAATATAAATGAATATATAAAATCTTATTGATGATAATTTTCTTAAAGCACAGTGTGGATTATAACATTTGAGAAAAATCATTTGTTTTTAACTTACAATTTATTGAAGTTTTACAGTTAAAAATATAATAATAATATTTCTATTAATCTAATATGTAATCAATCAATATACAGTATTTGCAACTAGAGATTGTCTTTAAAAGGCAAGTACGAGAAAGGCCGTTAAAACACGAATGACTCGAGGCGGCAAGAGATGGCGTTAGTTTTTCCATAGGAATACAAGGGATTTATTCCATTTCATTTTAGTTTCCAGCTAATTAATTAAGGGTAGAAAATTAATTATTTTTTAACACAATGATTACCACGGTACTAATTTAATTATCTATAAGATATAGAGCGAATTTTTTAAAAATATCTTTTATTTAATGCGATTAATCTGAAAAAAAAAATTTATTTTTTCGAAAATCAAAAAAAGGGCTTCTATAAGTTGTAGATATTTTAAACAGCTTTAATTTAAAAAATATTTGAGGTCGATAGCTTCAAAATTGTGGCCGCAATCTCCCAAAATTAGCACCCCGAGACGCGCACCTTAAGTAGATTTATTAGAAAATATTTTAATTCTTTATGACTAGAGATCGGATTTTTATGCAGTAAAAAAACTCCTGAATATGTTATATAATATGCAGTAAAATTAATTGAAATATTCGGTATGCTGTATATGGCAAAAATATCATTTAAATGGCTCAAATAAGGTAGCCTACTATCGTAGAGGAACTTAAAAATTAACAAAATAGTTTTTTATAAAATATCAATATATACTAAAGGGAAATTTTATTTAACAAAATAAACACATTAAAAAAAATCGTAATGTTTCTCGAAAACTAACTAATAATTTGCATTATATGCAATAATTCCCAATTAAAATAATTTCAAAATTAGATTCTGTAAAATTGAAGCGATAAAGGCGAGGAAAGAAATATTTTTTTTTTTTTTCAGTTATTTTTAAGACTTTTGCTGTCATGTAAACGTTCTGATCCATGGCGGTGGCTATAAGACTGTAAAAGTATAAAACGTGCAGATCCATCAAAATCTCGGCATCACATTTTTGACATTAATCGAAAACTTTTTTTTCTATAGATTTCATATATAGGGTAAGAGAAAGTAAAAATTTTTATGTAGATGTTTCCCTATTTTTATTATTTTTAATAAATTTAAAAGCCTTTTTTATTATTTATAATTTTTTCATTTTTTTTTTTTAATATTCGACTTGAAAAATCAAAAACATCCGCGGGCCGGATAAAATTATCCGCGGGCCGTAGTTTGGAAACCTCTGATGTAAAGGAAGAATAGGTCCCTATTGTGATTATTAGTTTTCTGATGATAAAAGTCAGAAATAAAAGTAGCCCACCTAAATAAACTGCCACACAAAAAAAGTGACGCACTTGGAAAATATTATTGATATTTTTTATTTGTTTTAATTAAAATTTTTTTTCTTAAAACATGTTTTTATTCTAATTTAGGAAATTGCAGATAATTTGAAAATATTAACAAAAAATAAATAATAATTCAAAAAATGACATATTCGGTAAAAAAAAATTCAATAATTTGTGTTTTTATATTTCGAATTGAAAATAAGTTTAGTAAAAGAAAAAAATTCCGGGGCCTTTGTTCGCAGCAAAAAATATTTAATTTTTCCTTTTGTTTATAAGAAAATATTGTAATAATCAAATATTGTATTTACACCTGTCGCTAAAGTGCTTTTTGTTCCTTTTATATTGTAAATTTTAATACTTTTTACTTCAGATTACATGGTATATTTAGATATTTTTTACTGCATATAATTCCGGGCTTTAATTATGAGTATAATATACAAATATACTTTCAAGCACAGAAATGCCATATGATTCGAAATAAAAAATAATCTCTTTTTCTTTCTGTAATAATTCAAAGAATTTGGTATTCAACAGGTGTTATTAGAACGCGTTCAATCATTTAGGCAAACTAGGTGACTGTCTTGTCAGTAATCGTGAAGGGGGGAAAATATTCAATCAATACTTTAAATGAGGCTGAAACAAAAAAAAAAAAACTTTTAAGAATTAGCAGCCAAACCTATTTTATTATTAGCCTGACCAGGCTGACGTTTCGACTCCTCATCCAAGCCATCTTCAGAGCTGCATATTTCTTTATTATAAGCTTATACATGAAACCAAAAAGTAGGACCTATATTACATATTTTTTTATTCTGCCTCAAATAAATTTCAAGCATTAAAAAATACTATAAAAGCGAATATGAATATATTCAACAAAATCAAACAAAACATAGTTTTTATACATAATTTGTTTGTACAATAAATCCTTATTTATGAATAACTATCGCAAGCCGCCTTCGGCGGGCTTTCTTGCCAGGGCTGCCCTGGACTCCCTTGCTCGCCTTCGGCGAGCAAGTTTATTCCCAATTTGGGATATTTCTTGTTGCAATGCAAGTGTTAAGATGTTAAGGAAGGATCTTATATTCAAGCGAGGCGAGGGTACCTATTGGGCACAGCACAAAGGGTCTGTTTATGACTGTTTAAAGGGTCAGTCACCTGAGTCCTCTCTTCGTTTTTCAACTGCTGCGTAGCCCCCACCCCCAGCCCATAGTCAGGTAGGAAGCTGGTTCACACAGCACAAAGGACGCTCTCTAATTTCTAGCCAACTTGTTGTTGATTTTGTGTTCCCATATTGAAGAAATTTGATTATAATTAATTTTCCAAAACATTTAAGAGATTCAAATTATTACTACGTTACTCCCAGAGCCATATACTATATGTACACTTAATTTCAAATGATTCATTGAAAATTGTGGATTTCTATAGAACATATACATACATATTTACATACATACATACATTTTTCCCATTTCATTTTTATATATATGATATCAGTATTTCCTAAATATCTGAGGGATAATCAGCTAAATCTTAGATAATATAACAAATTTGGTGCAAAATATAATACTATGCATACATATACATAGTAGTATATAAGCAATGTATAAGAAACTAGTTCTATTGATCCTCCATTGGTCTGCCAATATGACCAATAGAGGATCAATATATTGACAATAGCTTGGCCCTGATGATGGTCTTATATGCGACCGAAACATCGGCCCTGGCACATTAATTATTAATAAATAAATGAAAATAACTGCTAGCTGCTGCTCATTGGATAAATCCAGAAACCTTTAATTAAAAATTTATAATACCTATTGAAAAAATAAATTCAAAGAGGAAACCCTCAATATTTAAAATATAAACGTATAGTTAATTTTCAACTTGAATCGTTCTTTTATTTGAACATGCAATTTCAAATATTTAATAAAAAAAAAAACAAAAAAAACAAACAATTAAATTGAAATCTGGATGGATATGAAACATTAATGAAGAACTCTCTCTGAGACTTAGCTTATGTAAGCGAACAACTTTTGAATCAGTTCTCTTTTGAGTTGAAACTTTCAGTTATTTCTTCGTGATTTTTTCTCGCAGCTTGTTTACTTTCTTACGACGAAATTTTGACTGGAAAGTTTCGAAGATAAGAGATAAAATAACCATGTGGTCAATTTGGGGACTAGACTTCAAATTGAGCTGGAAGAAATTAGAGATATGAAAAACTAACCACCTAATTAATCCTCTCTTAATGAGTTGATTTATCACTTATTGAATTTACTAGTTAATCATTATAGGCTTATGTTATTGTTATAGTGTGAAATTATATCTATATATGAAATAAGTATATATAGAGAGAGAGTATTGCGATCATGTCAAAAATTCGATGTTGAGATTTTGATTTATATACATGTTTTGAGGTGCCCTGAGTTGAAAAAAGTGGGTCCCGCAAATTGGTGTGTGTGTGTGTGTGTGTGTGTGTGTATGGACATTTTTAAGAATGAAGGAAATGAGGCTAGGAGGTTGAAATTTTATATTTAAGTTAGGCGCCCAGCGAAATCGTGAAAATAAGCTTTTAAACAAAATCGGCCAAAAAGTATTAGTACTTTACTGATGTACTTTTCAGTTTTTTCGATTTTCTCAAATAATTTTGTTTAAAATTCATAAATCAATTAATTTTTTAGATGCTCTTTAAAATGTATATTTTCATTTTTTCCTTGAAATCTTTTGAATCACAATTTATTATTGCATTTCATAGGAAAGAGGTAGGAGAAATGGTTGCCATGGTAACAGATTATAAATCTTTTTCTTTTTAGATTAAAATTCATATAAATCAACTATTTTAATTTTGATTTTGAATTATAAAATTTCACGTTTAGGCAGGTCTGTGCTTTTTCTAGAGGACATCAAAGATAATATTCCGAGATTGTATTTACAAACAACTTGTAGCTGTGCAATGCCAGGGGCTTTTCAGTTACAGGATTGGAATCATTTCTTCAATTCTATTTGCTTGTGTTTCCTAGTGATATGTCACAACTATTGAGAAGATCCCTTTGATATTTGAAAGACATGCGCTGACAGCTTCAAAGAGCTTTTTTGATATTTTGTATTTTATCAAATAACAAATAAATCTAAACATTTGAGATCATGCGGGTAATTGATAGTCTTTGGGATGACAGAACAGTATGAGGCTTAATTATAAAGTAAGGACTTCTTAAAGTTATGATATACAGAATGAAGAAGGTAATAAAAATTGATATCTGCCGGAGGGCAAAAAGTTAATTTAGGGTTGTGGAATTTAGTTCTTTTTCTAATATGAATGGGCCTCGATTTGGCAGAATTCCATGCCTCGTCCCCTAGAATCGTGGCGAAGGCATTCGCTATTTAAGCCATTTGCCATTTGCCATTTTCCTCATTACTAAGTCTGTTAAATAGACAGTTAATTACTCCCAATCAAATCTAATAGTATTTTTGGCTTAATTCCTAATCAAATGTAAAAACGAGCCAATGATTAAATCAAAAGGGCTTTTGTCCAAATTTTATAATTACTCCACTATATCCTGGGATAGAATAAAAGGCATTGGGATTTCTACTGGATTTTTTTCAAATGAGATTAAACATTTGAATAAATTTATCAAAGTCATTTTGAATAACTTTTGTTTGAAAAAAATTTGTATTTATCTTTTAATTAAAAGTTTTATAAATGTGAATGAAATATCCTCACTCAGGAGCTCACATCTTGTGAATACATGGATGACGATCATGAGTTACCCGAGTTGTGGCTGGTACTACTTTCCCTCCTTTTATTTGCCATTAAAAAAAAATAAATACTATCAATAGGCTTTGACTTTAAATTTTCAAAGATCTATATGACATACCCAGTAAAAATATGTTCCAAATTTTGACAGGTGCCAAAAAAAATTTTAATAATAATAATTATTATAATAGAAATAAATCATTTGAATTTTACGACAAGAAAGAAAGATTATTGAAATTGAAGTTTCAATTAGAAATTCATAAAATAAAATAAAACAGGGAATAGCTCTCATAAAATTTGCCGTCGCTAGAAATGCATAATGGATTTAAATTTGGCAAGACCCATTTGTGTCTGATACAGAAACCGGGGGAGATATATATGATTATTTAAAGACGAAAAACGGCTCAACAACAGACGGCAGATGGCGTTTACACATCGCCTGGATTCACGCAAGAAATTTTATATAACTTACACATTAAAAGCGATTAGGTCTTAATTCTGTTTTAAATTGAATTTAAAAAAAAATAAAACAACAAATTTCTTAAATAAATATATAATTTTCGAGATGGACTCAAGCTGATTTTAGGTTTTTTTTTTGTTTTTTTAAGTTTAATTTAAAATAAGAACTTACACAAAATGAAAGAGGGAGTAGAAATGATATATTCTAATTATGTAAATGCAGAGAATTTCTAAAAAGAGCGCAATGACATTTCAGGCATTAGTTTGAGGCCAAATAATCAAGTCACGTAAGAGTCGGTGACACCCGGAGTGATGTCACTCGAGTCGGTTATAAATGGTTCAAAAAAATTATTTTCGGGTCAGGAAAGTAAAAAGAAAAAAAAATTTAACATACAGTATTTATTCATTCCACGTGGGTATCGTACCTGAAACAAAAGAAAAAAAAAATCATTAATAATGTTTTAGTGAAAATTTTTTTATTTTTTGAATTTCATGAGGGACTGCTCTTTCCCAGCCATACCATTAAAAATAATCCTTTGGTGACCCCGCAGTGTGAGACCAAGACGAAGAAATATGAAAAATAATTTTTCATAATTCAAGAGCACTATTTAAAACACTAATGATCAAGGATAGTCGCAAAATAAAAAAAAAAAAAAAAAAAAAACTTTTTTAATAAAAAAACGCAAAAAAGTTTTACACAAATGGCAGGGCAGAAGCCAACTGACGCACAATTACATTTGAAACGGGATCTAAGAAATAATTGATTTCTGAAATTTAATCAAAATCGTTAGAGCGAATTTGAGAAAATCGAAAAAAAACTGAAAAAGTACAAAAGTAAAGTACTAGTACTTTTTGGCTGATTTTGATTAAAAGCTTATTTACAAGCCCTGGGGAAGTGCCTAACTTAAATATAAAATGTCAATCTCCTAGCTCAATTACTTCATGCTTTGAATTGAACACAGACAGACAGACAAACCATGTCGCGAAAACCACTTTCTCTCTCTATATATTAATATATATAGAGGTAAGATAAAGTAAAAAGGATAAATGGACCCTGTTACGCATTAGTGTGTCAAGCGCCATCTACCGAGTTTTGAGAAAATTAACATTAAAGTTTTTTGTTTTCAATATATTATAAATAATTTTTTTGTCAATTTTGCAAGTAACATTAAATTTAGGACATATTTCATAAAAAATACTATTAATTATAGCATTTGAAACAATATTCCGTGCTTAACTCAATTTTTAATTTTTTGGCGCTTGACACACTATTGCATAACAGGGTTCAAATAAGCCTCGCATTCTCCAATTTATTACAGATATTTCGGTCCGCTTACATATCTCAATTTTCTCAGCTTTCCGAGAAAATGAAAAATAAGTTTTGGGACAAGTATTTTCTCAGAAGGGGGAGAGAGAAAGGCGCCACTCGTGCCTCCCTCCCGCTCCTACCCGGGGGCTTATGTTTGGAGGAGACATAAAGGTGCTAGGAGAGGGGGTAATAGCTGAGGGGGGAGGACGCTATCTCTTCCCTCGCTTTGCCCTGCTATTTCCCCTACCTTCTTTGCCTTATGATATACCTTAAAAAAAGGAAGTAAAAAAATTCAACATTAACAATCCAAAATGATTGAATTCAGAATTTTTGAAATGTTTTATTAAATATTTGGTGGATT
Source organism: Euborellia annulipes (assembly GCA_023213315.1). Taxonomy (NCBI): domain Eukaryota; kingdom Metazoa; phylum Arthropoda; class Insecta; order Dermaptera; family Anisolabididae; genus Euborellia; species Euborellia annulipes. The sequence goes on along the minus strand of JAKCPI010009545.1, from coordinate 88,296 downwards.
TGATCTTTTTGGTTCGACAATCCAAAAAAAATATTTTTTTTTAAAGATGGCCAAATGATGAGCATGACTTATTAAAATGAGTTTAATAATTATAAATTACCTTATATTAAAGGGTCTTTCACTTCAGAAGAGACGTTTTGATATTTGGAACTAATTCACACTAAAAGATTCAATTCACTATTAAAATTTCACTATTTTTAAAGAACACAAACGACGGAAATTTTTATTAGCACAAAACAATGCGAGCAGCCTCTAATTGAATTCTAACAAACACTGAATAGAAGTGAAGGTCAAGATGGTTACATGCGTTCGCCACCAGAGCGCTCTAGTGTCCTTTATTGTTTAGCTGCTTAAAAAAATTAAATTCTGGAGTGATTAGGCGCCTTAAACAAATTTCGATTTTGTAAAAAAACTGACACTAGGTCGAAATGGTCTTAGAGTCAGAAAAAGAGAATTTTATATTTCGCATTTATTTTTAATTTAAATAGAATTTTAAAGACATTTTTTGTGTCTAGATATATTTACAATAGTTTTCCATAGCACCTTAGTTACAAACTTGACCACTTGCTTGCATAAGTAAATAAAAAAAGTAAATAAAATGTATTGGATAATGCATTGAGATTTTTTCACCCAGAGAGGGAAGATCATGAGTGCAAGTAAGTGATAAAGAGATCTCAATTGAATGGAAATGGGAATGAATATTCATTTGAGATTGTCGCAGATGTAACAACCTTTATAATCTTAGTTGAATTGTACCTGAAGAAGGCCACAGAATGAGTGGCCGAAACGTTATAATTTTTACAAATAAACCACAGTTAAACAGAAAATCAAATTCTTTTACTTTATTTAAAAAATATAGTGAAAAATGTTCTGTTTTATTGATATTATTTTTGGTATTTTTTAAAACTTACTATGGAAATAGAATTTGGTATTCACATTCTGGTAATAAATATTTTATAAATGAACCTTTATTTAATTTTTTATAAAATTTAATTAAAAAATATAACAAATTTAATTTTAAAATACCAGAAGAGATGATTTTTTTTAGTTAAATAAACAATAATTAATTAAATTAAAAATTAAATTATATAGATTTATGCACAATTTCTAAACTCAGTTAATTTGAGATTTTAAAATTTCCCTCCTCATCCAGAGCAATTTTAAACAAGTATTAATTGCAAAACCTATAAAGATGACGACGGCCTACTATTAGTATCGCTAAGTGTTAAGTTTTAACTTGTTAGTCACTATTAAATCTTACTCAGTACAAGTTGCGAGCCAAAGTAATGCTTAGAAACTTTTAGCTAACAACATTGTGGGCTTTTTGAATATAGGTCGACATCCGGCCTCGATTAGGTATGTTTTCCCTGTTATCAGACCTGTTATCAAATCCCTCGGAAGGAAATATTAATACGACTCTCGCGCGTTTAGTTCGATTGAGATAAAACAAAGAAAAATTATATATTGACTTGTCTGATAATAGAAAAAAAAAACATGTCACACTAAAACAAATTTTTTTTATTCTCTCTCTCTATAAAATAATCTCTTTATTAATTTAACTTGACATCTAATAAGTTAAGAAGAAAAATTCTTAAGATAAAAATCGAACGATATTAATATTCATTAAGAGTGAAATTTATATTATTATTTGTTTTATTCTAATGGATGTCGACTACGAGTTAGCCGAGTTAATGCTAATATTTTTTGGTTCCTTTATATAAATATCAGCGTCCCAACTTGTTCAGGGCCTTTCGTCCATGCTTTTCTTTTCCAAGTGCTGCAGACACTAAAGTTTTTATTTTTTTACCTATATATGGAATTTATAAAAATTATTGAGTTAGTCTCTTTCATTCAGTTTATTTTTTTTTTTTTTTTTGTTCCGTGTTTTTTATAAATTTTTTTTTGGTTTTTTTTTATTATTATGTGAATTTTTAATTATAGACCACATTTTGTTATTAATTATTTATTAATAATATAAATACTGTACAACGTTTTTTTATAAATTTTATTGGAATAATTTAATAATAATATTTTGTATCATCTATGATAAAAAATCAAATTCAAAAAACTTATTGTAACATCATGTTTTTATGTATACACTTGCTTTGATGATTGTGTCTACCTTCATAGGAATGACTGTAGATGGCGCTGACGTCTTTGTATATAAAATGCACGTAACGGTCCCTTAGGCTGGTCGTCCACTGGAAGCGTAAACGCACGACCGCTACAAGATCGGCAATAAGCGACAACAATAGTCGCGGCTACACGCGACTTCGCGCTGCATTTGATATAAAATATCTTATACAATGAAAACATCCATTTAATTTTAATAAATAATTAAATTGAAATATAAAAAACCAAGATAAAAATGTCGAAATTTATTTATTTTCGCTAAATTTTCAAAATTTTAAAATAATCTTATTTTGTCCCCCAAATTGAATATCGACATTTTTGTCTTTGTTTTATTTAATTGCCATTTATTTAGGATCTGTAGCACATTGTCGCTCGAAGCGTGTAGTAGCGTGTTGTTGCACGCTTGTAGTGGATAAGCTTCAATTAATTCACACGCATTGGGATCTGAAGCACCTATACACTTATTGGCGCTCTTGTAGCGGTCGCTCGTTTACGCTTCCACTGGACGACCAGCCTTAGAGATTAGTTCACTAGAGTCGGAGTACACGCACAGTACTTGAAAACGATTACAAAATAAGCAGTCGAAACGTGTACAGTATTTATATTTTTAATAAATAATTAAATACAAACTGTGGACTATAATTAAAAACTCCCATAATAATAATAATCAAACCACAAGAGTTTTTGTTCTCTTGTTGTGTAGCTGCAGAATAAGTAGTCGAAACGTTGTACAGTATTTATATATTTATTTAATAAAAAATAATTAAAAACTTCCATTAGAATAAATATCGAGATTCTAACGAATTTTGATATTCTTTGAGTCTAAATGCCACAAGTTATTTTTATAGTGATTTGCTCTCCTTATCTACTATCACATATGTAAAAATCAGAGGCGGATTAAAAAGGGGGCGGTGGGGGCGATCGCCCCCCCCCCCCCCGAGAAGAAATTCAAAAAAGTTATAAAAACTAGTAATCTAAAGAAATTATGATTTCCGCTCTTTCATTTCAATTGAATTTGTTACCAATCAATTTAAATAAATAGGAAAGGACTCTAAATGGCCATAGATGCCGACAAAGTCCTTAAATAAAAAAAAATAAAAAAAAAACCGCCCCCCCCCCCGACAAAATTGCATTAATCCGCAACTGGTAAAAATTGTATTTCTATTTAGGCTACAATAGATTTTATATCACATGTATATATAAATATGTTATACATAAAGACACGCACATATAAATATAAATTTAGCAGTTCAAAAAATACACACGTGAGGGCAAATTACATCCTAGTCATTCCGAAGTTAATTAAATTTTGTAATTATCTTAAAAAATTAATTTAATTATTATCTAGGTATAAGTCTATATACAGTGTATTTATATATCATTTCATAATTCAATTAGTATAATCAAAGTTTATTTATTATTATTTAATTAACTAAAAAATATACAACCAATTAAATAAGTTTATTACTTTACTGTATATTTCATATATAGGTAAGAGAAAGTAAAAATTTTGCGATTTGTATTATTATTATTATGGGTGTTTTTAATTTTAGACCACATTTGTATTAATTATTTATTAAAAACATAAATAAATATATTAAAAATATAAACAATTAATACAAATGTGGTCTATAATTAAAAACTCCTATAATCACAGGCGCCGACTCCATGGGGCCCAAGGGGCTCGAGCTCCCCCCCCCCACCCTCTTCCAGAAAAGGTATCATTATTCGTATAAAAAATTAACTAATAAACCGTTGAAAAACATCTATTTTTCAATAAAAAATTTAGCTCATATTTTATGGACTGATTTATTAAACTTTTCTTGAACGTGTTATAAAAATGTTTCAATCCTTATTGAATAATTCTCAAAAATTTTAAAAAATTCAAAAGCAACCGATATTGAGAGAGCGTCCATTCTAAATAAAGACCAAATGACTTTAAATCGCTTAGTAGATAAATTAAAATGTTTTCTACCTGGATATAGTCTCTATAGGTCTACTTCAACTAAGTCTAATTGAGAGATGACTAAAATAAAGGAAAATAAATAAATAATTAAATAAGGGTGTGTAAAAATTTAGATATTTCTTGTTTGTTGACAGTAAAATAGAGAAAATAAATTTTAGAACATGGCTGCTCGTTATTCAGTAAACTTTATGAATATAAGCTTTTGCAAACGTGTAGCCATTGACAGAGCAAGTTTACAAAAAGCTCGCGGCAATTTATAAGAGAAGTTTTGTGAATAAGCTTAGTATTTAAAATACGTAACGGTAGCTAACTTTATATATACAGGGTAGTTGTACAATGGCTAGGCTGGGTAAGAGTAGCCATAAAACGCCCCAAGTCTAATTCAAAAGCTTTCTATTGACTCCAAGTTGCCAAACTAAATCTAAATGACGTCTTGGAAAACTAGCTTTGAGAAGTATTCAGGTGTTAATAAGCTATTTGCCCGAGACTTTGTAGATTCTTTATACTCGGATGCTGTCCTGGATCTCCCTCCCTCTCTACAAAATAATCTGTTGCTTTTGAATGGGTATTTTTTTTCTCTTTTTAAACTTTTGCCTTCGCTTCGTCCATCATATGTTCAACTCACTTTTTAAAACACTTATCAGCTAGAAATTTGCAATTTTTCCTTTCTCTTGCCTTATGTAATATATAGTGAGAAACTAATGCCATCATGTCGAAAATTCCATGTTGAGATTTTGATGGATATACACGTTTTGAGGTCCTCTGAGTCCAAAAAAGTGGGTCCCGCAAATTGGTCTGTGTGTAGACATTTTTAAGTACGAAAGAAATTAGCTCCGAAAGGTTGAAATTTTATATTTAAGTTAGGCACCCCCTGAGGCGTGAATATAAACTTTTAAACAAAATTGGCCAAAAAGTACTAGTACTTTACTGATGTACTTTTTCAGTTTTTTTCGATTTTCTCAAAATCCGCTTTAACGATTTTGATTAAAATTCAAAAATAAGTTATTTTTTCGATGCTCTTTAAAACGTGTATTCTCATTTTGCTCTCAAAACTTTTTGAAGCCCACTTTACTCTTGTATTTCATAGGAAAAGATAGGAATGGTTGCCTTGGTAACAAAATATAAATATTTTCTAATGAATATAAATTTTACATCTTGCATTCTAATATATCGGCTGAAACCAAATATATGTCTACACGAAAAATCTAGTGTGACAGTCACACCAGATTTTTTTATTTCATTTACGAATAATTCATTGACTTGATCATCGCTAACCAATAAGCCATGAACTTAAATATAAAATTTTCTTTTGAATAAAAACATAATTTTTCTTAAATTTATTTTGTTATTGAAAATATAATATATAAAAAATCTTTTTAATTATAATTACTATTTTATCATTTTCAAGTGAAAAAGATGGATATTTATATAGATGCGACTCATTTCATATTTTAAATGAATATAAATTTTTTTTTTGTCTTTTTTCAATAATTACATATCAAATAAAGCATCTATTGATAAAAATTTAATTAAAATTTAAAAAGTCCCTTTTAATTAATGTTCTACTGTTTCAAAAGATTTAAAAAAAATAATCAAACTTTAATTAAATATTATTTGTGTTATAACAAATTTATTTATTTATATTTTCAAGGATTTTTAAATATATTTTTTATTCCAATTTAAACATCTAATAATATATTATATACAGGGTGTCCGGTAAAGAATGGATAACCTTGAAATGTCTTATAGTATAACTTATGGCCGTTCAGAAAAAAAATTGAAACAAAATATATCATAAGTAGTACCTAAGATATGATTTTTTTAAAAGAAAGGTCTAATTTTTTTACCTTGTTTTACTTTTATGAACACTACGATCAGAAATGAATGGATTCCATCGGTTTGTTGTTATTTTATTATTATACACGAACTATGCTAATAGATAAACAGTGAATAGTATGACTAGCTATTGCACTTTTTATTGCAATTATCGTGATTTACTTTGAATCAGTGTTAAAACGACCCCCTGGCTATTTTATTGGAATTTGCTAATTTTTTAATAAAAAAGTGCAATAGCTAGTCATACTATTCACTCTTTATCTATTAGCAGAGTTCGTGTATAATAATAAAATAACAACAAACCGATGGAATCCATTCATTTCTGATCGTAGTGTTCATAAAAGTAAAACAAGGTAAAAAAATTAGACCTTTCTTTTAAAAAATCATATCTTAGGTACTACTTATGATATATTTTGTTTCAATTTTTTTTCTGAACGGCCATAAGTTATACTATAAGACATTTCAAGGTTATCCATTCTTTACCGGACACCCTGTATGCGTTGAGGGTACCTATCAAATTTTAGACTTCCTTTTTGAGATATGAGCGAACTTTTGCGATATATACAGGGACAGTCATTCAAAGGAAATGTCCTTTGATATTTACGTAAAAAGTACTATCTAACTCATTCAATTGAATAATAAATAAATCAAATAAATGGGTAATTCTTAGAAAATAATTTATTTTTCTGGCCAAAAATTGTTGAATATTTTAATAATAAGAAAATATTCATTATTGCAATTATTAAGAAAATACGTGTCCTGTTTTTGTGCGGATGAGAATATTAAATTTTTGTTGCCCCGAAAATGATATTTTCTAATTTTTCAAATTTTTACGGAAAATAATTTCTATTTTCTATATAAGCCTACTATTCGTCAAAAAAAATTAAACTTGAAAAAAAATATTTAAAATATTTATTAACAATAAAAAAAAAAATGCCTTCTCCGGAAATAGAACCCCGGATAAATGGATTTTTGTTCTATATCCGTGGTTTGATTCCCGACCGAGAGAATTTTTACTTTCTCTTACCTATATATGTAAAACATAGAAATTATTTCTATCATGTCAAAAATTCGATGTCGAAATTTTGTGTGGAATTTTGCTCATGTTTTGAGATCCCCTGAGCCCAAAAAATTGAATCCCACAAAATGATCTTCATAACCCTATCTATATATTTTTTTATATCAATAAATATAATTTCAAAATTATTTGAAATTAAAAATAGTTTAATTTATTTGAAATATCCCATAAAAAATACAAATGTATTTCAAATATGCCAGCTCTACAAATAGACTCTTCGCTTATTTGTTCGGATGTTGATGGTATTAAGTTAAAATTCGATTCCGATAGCAACATCTCCCAAACCGAAATGCATCATTTTCGGATTCCCTTCCTGGCTTATCTGGCTCCACGGCTTTTGTTCTTAGGGTTGGCTTCATCTCTCATCTCTTAGGGTACTCATTCCTGTTCAAATGACGAGGCAACAGCTGTTATCGCAAAGGATCCTCGACCATAAAGAAACTTCATAAATCAATTTGTTTTGTTTTTTTAAATTAATAAGAAAATTAAGCTATGAGGATTTTAAAAAGAAGGGGGTGGGGAGGGACAGAAAATATCGTGCCTTTGAATCTTCTAAATCAATCTGATTGTGTAAGATTTCAAAGAGTAAAAGAACAACTGTTTTAATGTGATTGAAATAGCGATTTAAAAAAAATAGTTTTATTAAGTTAATTTTATTGTTATGCTGTATTTTTGACAATATTGATTTATTAAAAATTAAGTCTTATTCATACATATAACGCTCATTTTTTGTATAAATCTTTTAGTGATTTTTAAAGTAACCTCTTCAGTGTTACTTATTGAGATGATAGAGAGCTTTGGTTCAGAGAAAAAATCAAATTATAGTCTTTGGATTATTTAATTAAAAAAATTTAATCGTTTTTTTCTTTTTTTAAGTATAAAAAACCTCACCTCGACCTTTTGCCAATTTAACATAATACTATAAGGAAGGTAGATACGCAGCCAGGAGAATAAAAAATTATTTAAATTCTTTTTGATCGACGTTTCGGAAGCCAGTCGCATCCTTCTTCGGGACCAAAGGTTGTTACAAAACACACTATGCAATATATAAAATATTTTTTTTTAATTTTTTATTCTCCTGGCTGCCTTCCTTACGATTAACATATAACAGCCATTTTACACTTATATTTTTACTATAATTTTCAGATTAACTTTTATCTTTATTGATTTAAATAATTATTTCTAGAAATTTCATTGAATTTAGTGATTAAATTTAGATTTCTTTCTATGGACCATAGTTCTGAATCGGCTCAATATTCAGTATATAAACAAACGTATATTACTCGTTTAATAGTAAGCTGAAAAGATAATAAAAACCACAATCCATCAAAGTTTAAAAAAATGAGAATGACCCTACATTTTAAAGAGCATGTAAAAAATAATTGATTTATCAATTTTAAACAAAATCGTTAGAGCGAATTTTGAGAAAATCGAAAAAAAAAAATGAATAAAGTACTAGTACTTTTTGGCCGATTTTTTAAAAGCTTATTTTAACGACTTCGGTGAGTGCCTAATTAAATATAAAATTTCAACCTTGTAGCTCAATTCCTTCATGCTAAAAATCTTTTCATAAACACACAGACCAATTTGCGGGACCCACTTTTTTGGACTCGGTGGACCTCAAAACATGTATATCAAAATCTCGACGTCGAATTTTTAACATGATTGTAATATTTTCTCTCTTTATATATTTCATATATAGAATACGAGAAAATAAAAGTATGGGAGCTAAACTTAAACTGCACCCCAGGATAGTCATTTAAATATTTTTATATAAAAATAAATTTCTACAAAAAAAACATAACAAATTTTAAAATTAGTTCTTAGTGTCCTCGCCTTATTCCCGCGTTGCGGGGCCGGCGGACCTCACTTTTCCCTCCAACCCTATCATGCGTTTTTACGACCGGAAGAAATGGGACAGGCCGGCCCGTCGCACGGTCTGACGCCTGTTGAAAAGAGGAAGAGACAGAGATACAAAGAGCGGAAGCAATGCCTGTCCCAACTCTTGGTCGCCATCAACCCACAGCAAAAATTTTAAAATTAGTATTTGTAATTTGTTCTGAATGAAAAAGATAAAGGGATTTAGGATATTAACTTCTTACAAATCTCTTTTTCGATATTTTTTTATTACTATATCTGATCTTTAATCACTTATTATTACACTTAGCTAAAATCTCGATTAGCTTTCTTAAGCTATAGCTCTTTCTCTCTCCCAGCTTTTCTTTTGGATTATTTCTCTTATACGTATGTCGGCCATAAAGTATCAAAATTAATTTCTCAAAAAGGCCATAAAAGTGTTTAGATACCAATGGAATTAGTTTCCAAAGATGGAATGAGTGTTCTCTTGGGGTCTTCCAAGGTGATTTCGATTTCCACTGACCTGAACTCTTACTTCTTTTCTAGCTTCGAAATCGATTAGGCCTTAGTTGAAATAAGGGAACGTTAAAAGAAAATCAAGAACTTTTGTCCTACCCTAACACCTCTCCATTTCTCTACTTTCATCAAAACTTACTAGATACAACTTAACTTCTTAACGTCACAGATATCAATCTAAAAAGTTGAGAGATCTAAAGAAAACACTTTAGCTACTAATTAGATAAAAAAGTAAAAAAAAAAATTATTTATCAAGCCGGTAAGTAAGTAAATACTTTTTTCCCTTTGAGTCTTTTTTTGGTCAATTATTTTTAATTACAAAATTAAAAGAAAATGCAATTTCTAAAATGTAAAATTATTTTAGACCTTTAATATTTTTAATTTGTTCGGGAATAAGCTTCTCCACCAGCCCCAAGGGATAATCAAGAAATGCAAAATGTAAAGTTAATCGTAATAATAAAAGGACCTGCAGAAACATTTCATTTCCTTCAGCAAATTAACTAAGTAGAGAGTTTTTTTTTTTTAAGAATAAGATTAATCATATCTTGTGCATTGAATAATGGTTAAAAACCTATTAAAATTGTGGGTGAATATTAATTATTCATGCAAACTGAAATGCAATTAAAACGTCCAATTGCTCTTAAAAATTTAATGGTTACAGCGAAATTGAAAATACCAATATGGAAGAATCGAATTTATTAACATTTTTACAATTTAAATCTGCTGTCCAATATTAATTTAGCCAGCATATCGCGTATCTATATACGCTAAGCCAATTGAGTATTCGAGCTTTCACAGATGCCTTTCAATTAATAAATACATTTTTTTAATAATTCAAACTCTTTTGTTTAATAAACAATTGAAATAAAAAACCCATTTCGATGAGAATACTCTATCATGAATAAAGGTGTAAAATGTTTATGTGGATATGATTGTTCAAATCTTACTAGAGTGCTGGTTGAGTGTATTCAATTTTTTCCTCGAGATAAAATTATTCAAATTTCATTTTAACGTTAATATAAAATGACGGTGGATGTATTACGAGTATGATGAGAATATTGTAAAATACTATGTTTTATTTCAAAAGATAGGTATAAATTTTCACTTCGGAGGGAAAGTGGTGTAGGTTTTTTTTACTTTAAAAATATTTATATGAAAAATTATTTAAATGTGAGGTTTCACTAGGTTATAAATGAGAGAATTCTTTGAATTTATAACTTAATAGCCCGAAATATATCGAGTTATAAACAAGAGCGGATCCAGAGGTGTTCTCAAGGGGGGGGGGGAGTAATCTGGCTGTGACTGGTCTCACAAATCAAATTTTTAAATATTAATTTTTAAAATTTTACATTAAAAATACATTTTTTTTGGAAAAAAAGGGTAATTACCCCTTTACCCCCCCCCCTTGTATCCGCCCTTGGTTATAAATTCAAACAATTATTTCATTTATAACCTAGTGAAACCTCACATATAGATATTAAATAATTTTTCTGATACGAATTTTCATTTATAAAAGGGTTTCCATCAGTGGCGTCATTTGGGGGAGGGGCATTTGCCCCCCCCCCCAAGGGCATCTGATTTTCATAAAATTTTATATTATTCGAAATAAAATACTCCAAAATACATCTACGAGTATACAAAATGTACAAAATTAAACAATTAATTAAATTAAATATGTTTTGGCCAAATTTGAGTACCCATTTGTAAGTAAATTTTAAGAAAAAAAAATGTATGCCCCCCCCCCCCAAGAAAAAGTTGAAATGACGCCACTGGTTTCCATTCCTGTGATAAGATAAACAAGTTGTTCCTAAACTATGAGTCGAGACCCACTGGTGGGAGCAATTTCGGTGGGCGGGAAAAATTATACTTGTTTTCAATATTAGAAAAGAGTGTTTAATTTACTTTTGAATTAAAATAATTTTTTTTTTCTTCTTAGCCCACCCCTATGGCCAAAGCTACGCTCAAAGATCATTTGGCCAATACCAAAAAATAAATTTGGATTTTAGGCTTTCACAGTTGTTATTATTAGTAAAAGAATTAGATTTTCGGTTTAACTGTGGTTTATTTGTAAAAATTACAAAGTTCAGCGAATCAACCAAAGTGATTAAGAGTGGATTAAGAATGGACAAAGTTGAGCATTGCTCAACTTTTTGTTAACTGACTTATTGAGAGTGTAAACAAAAAGTGAATCCGTTGAAAAAATGTATTTTAAATCATAATTGATTAATGAAAAGTGCTTCAATTTAATTTAAGCCTGCGACCCGTGGCTCAGAGAGAAGACATCGCCTTGGGCCCGTGTCAAATGAATTGGCTACCAATCATTTAAAATAAATAGAGATGAACTCTAAATGGTCTTAGATGACGCAAAAGACCTTAAAACAAATTTAAAAAAATTAATTAATTTTAAATAGTTAAAAATAAATATTTCTTCTAATTGCACAACTCAAAATAGTTTTAACCAAAACAAAAAGCATGAGTATACTGTTTGGATTTCTTACTTGAAACACCATTTACTTACTCATATAGGGTATAATAAATCTACTATTTGGCGGTTCATTACTTTCCATTTTTACTTTCTTTTTTATTCCTTTTTATTATATTCCCGATGAATAAAAAACATATTTTTAATTTAAAATATTACTGTACTTTATTGCTTTCCTTTTGCTTTAATAATTAGCGAGAAGGGTTTTCTATTCTTTGTCAGATGATCAATCCCACTAATGGCACAAATCCGTGCTCAATATTATTGACATATGCGTTTTTAATAAAGCAAAGCTGTCATTCCTCCTTTCCAGCCCTAGAAACCCCGTATGAAATCCATATTTCTACTTTAATACGTAAAAAAAAAACTTCAATGTGTCAATATGGAATCAATTTATAAAGTTATTTAAAATTAAATTAAAACATAAATTGAAATTCAATCTATTTAAATGACATTTTGATTTCAGACCAATGAAAAATGTCTTATTGTCTTATTTATATCACTAAAAGACTCTTTATAAGTGAATAATAAAATTTTCATTTTAATGAACAGCCATATATTAACAAGTTGGAGGGAGAAAGTGAGGGGTACCGAATTTATTTGTATGTAAATTATTGTTAAAACTATGAATCTGAATTAATCTTTGAGTGACGAGGACCTCTATGAGTTGTATAAGATTTTCCAGAACCACCCAAGACATTCTCAAAATAAATAAATAAATAAATAAATAGTCTACACGAGAGTGCCTCTTATTTTTCAAAGAAAAAATTTTTTTTGCACTACCCCCAGTTTGGTGCCATTACATGAAAAAAATCTGTGTTAAATTTCAGCTCTATCGGATAAAAAGAAAGAGGCTTGAAAATCGAAAAAATAATAAAACCACAGAAAAATCTTTATTTATCTTGCTAAATACTAATTATATACAAAAAAGTGTTATATAAAAGTTGTAGATCTAAATACATATAGGCCTAATATGTCTATCAGTTATTTCTGTACGCACTAAAAGTTTCCTAAAAAATGTAAATTTTTTTTTTACTGAAAAACTTGACGCGAAGATATAGTCGATTTTTTAGAGTCTGGAAACTTTCAGCTTTAATCACATACAATCTGAAGCACATACTGTTTCTGTTGTTCGTTTTTCGTAAATTAATTATATCAATCTTCCACTTCACCACTCTCTCACAAATATAAACAAATGAGAGTTTTAATTATAGACCACATTTGTATTAATTATTAATTATTTATTAAAAATATAAATACTGTACAATGTTTTGTTGTTTTGTATTTTTAATAAATAATTAATACAAAATGTGGTATATAATTAAAAACTTCCATAATAATAATAATACAAACAACAAAAGCTTTAATAAACACAAACAATTGAATTTGTGGAACAAATTTTTTTATATTTACATTTTTCTTTGTTGACACTTGTAGGATTTTGTTTTGGTTTTTTTTTTCAAAATTAGCGAAAAATGTCTTTTTCTTCGTTGATTATTTGAAAAACTATTCAGTTTTCGTAAAAATAAAAATTTTTTAAAATAGAATAATTTATCAAAAGATTAGAAATTTCAAAACTTTTGAAAAGACATTAGGTTAAATACTACTTTTGGTTGAGTTATTTATTCCAAAAGTTGGTACAGATCTATAATTTTAGTGTAAGAAGTATATATATAGCCTACCAAATTTCATCGATCTGGCTGCTTGAGTTGGACCTAACTTAAATATGAAATTTCAACCTCCTCGCTCATTTCGTCCTAGAGATATTTCGTTTACAGAAAGACAGACAAGCACACACACCAGTTTGCGGGACAGTTCACATGCCACTTTTTGATGTATCTTATAGGCCTACTTAGGGATTTTGTTAAAGAATGAAAAATCGTGAAATCACTTTATCATTAATAACTATTTGACTATTTATCATTGAGTCGCCCCCTAGGACTTGCTACGTGGAGTTCGCCCTATGATAGGGTCTGCTAACAAAAACTAATTTGCAATAAACTAAAAATCTTAATAGGAAAATTAAATTCACAAGGTTTTCTGTTTCAATAATATATTAATTTGATATTAACACTTTATACGTATTTCGACACCATATGTGTCATCTTCAGTATGTAATTCGCTTCTGAAAATGACACATATGGTGTCGAAATACGTATAAAGTGTTAATATCAAATTAATATATTATTGAAACAGAAAACTTTGTGAATTTAATTCTCCTATTAAAGCATAATGTTTCAACTAGAGCCAACGGTTACCAGTTTAAAATTAATTAAAAATCTTAATAATCAAATAAATCATTATAAAGGTTCGTGGTCAATTAGAGGAAATCCACTCTACGCTGAACTGTTCCGCAGATGACTTGGGTGAATTTATTTCATACTAGTCGGAAATATAATTCTTAATAGGCCATTTTTTTCTTTTCTTAAAGTGTAATCAGTCAAGGGTTGAAGCCATGTCAAGTAAACAACCTGTTCTCTGGACATGAGAGAAAGATTTGTAACGGTCCCTCTCCACTCCCCTTTTCATTCTTCTCTTAAGAGGCAGCTCTCTCCAAAAAGGATTCGTCTTCAAGTCATCCACTTTTTTTTCACCAACAGTAACATCTACTTTACTCTTTTTATAGAGTATCAAATTATAATCAATAGCAATTTAATAAATATTTTTAGATATAGCCTACTATTTCTTTTTTAAATTTTCAATATTAAATTCATATTTAGAGATTTATTCTCAAAAACTCTGATTAAATTTGAATAAAGTACGTCAGCTACGAGGTTGAAATTCAACACCTTCCTTTGGAATGCGCACACTAAGCATTTGAATAAAATCGGCTAAAGATACTACTATAGTACTTTAATATTGTACTTTGTTTTCTTTTTCTTTAATTCGGCTCTAAAGATTTTGATTAAAATTCATAAATCAATTATTTTTTAGAAGTAACTGGGGGATGTATGGCCACGAGCTACCCGAGCTGGGACAGGCAGTCCTTCTGTTCTTTAGGTGTCTGTTCCTTCCTTCTACAGGGGGGATGTAAGACTGTAGAGTAGATGTTGAAGAGAAAAAAAAAGAACATGTAGCCAATGTAGTTTCTTTATTGAGATCAGCCCATGGCTAACGATTCGGTCCTAGGTTTGGACCATCATCAGAGCTGGCGCTATGTCAAAAGGGCATATATACCTTCCACGATGAGGACCGAAACGTTAGCCGAGGGCTGGTTTCATAACTACATAGGTTGCATTTTCTTCTTGTTTTTTTCTCTCCTCAATATTTTTTAGAAGCTCTTTAATCTTAAATTATTTTCATTGCCTCTAAAATTATTTTAAAACCCTCTTTATTCTTGTGCTCTATAGAAAAGATGAGAGAGATGGTATCCATGGTAACAAAATATAAATCCCGTTTTCAAGATCTATTTATTAAAAAGTAAGTATTTAAATAAGTTATTAATATTCAATGAATGCCTTGACAAGTCATAGGTATATTTAACAATTTATGGAATTGTTTATATGTGGTGGGCAAAACATATTTAGGCCCTATATAAATTGTTAAAAATATAAAAGTTGAGTATTGTGCGGTCATCACACCAAATTTTTTAAAATTATATTTTACATAATGATAAATTTAGAGTGACGTTACTGTTTAATAATAGTTTTAAATAATATGTTTGTCAAATTGAGAATGGCTGCTGATCCCACCCCGTAAAGAGGCATATAGTCCACCCTTTCTGCCCTCGGGGATGTGTTGCTAAATTCTGGCCACATGGAAATTCCATTGGCGGAACGTACAAGAGGCAAACGGGACATGCAGCACCAGCCAGACCCAAGGCTAAAAAGCTACTAGGGTACTAATTGCTACTATGCATTACGAATTACCCATTACACAATACGCTACACCGAATCCCGAACAGGCTACGACATTCCCTTTTATACTTTCCCTAGGAACAACCAATTCACACGAGATCAGTTACGCGTTAAGCTCCATCCAGGCCAAACGAACTGGCACGACCCACACGAATGAACGAACGTACAGGTACTTAAGACGATCTTATTATTGTCAAAGAAACACCATTTATTCTTTCTTTTACTTTTTACTTTTTTCATAACAAATTAACTTTTCAAATAGAATACTAGATAGATGTTTGTTTGAAATATTGTATTTTCATTTCATTTTTATCTTTTTAATAAATTTCTGTATATAGGTTACGATCCTCTGTAAGGTGGTATGAGCTCTATATTTTACTTTCTCTTACCCTATATATGAAATATATAGAGAGAAAGTATTGCAATCATGTCAAAAATTCGATGTCAAGATTTTGATGGATATACACGTTTTGAGGTCCACTGAGTCCAAAAAAGTGGGTCCCGCAAATTGGCCTGTCTGTCTGTCTGTGAACAAAATATCTCATAAACGAAAAGAGCTGGGAGGATGAAATTTTATATTTGAGTTAGCTAGGTGGTGAAAATAAGTTTTTGAAAAAATCGGCCAAAAAGTACTAGTACTTTACTGATGTATTTTTGCAGTTTTTTGAGATTTTCTCGAAATTCGCTCCAGCAATATTGATTTAAATTAATAAATCAACTATTTTTTTGATGCTCTTGAAAAAGTATATCAGAGAAATTTTTCGTGAAAATTGTTTGAAGTACACTTTACTGATGTGGAAGGATTCGTAGCTCAGCGAGATCTATGAATCGCCTGGTCAATTTTGGAACTTAGGTGCTAAGGGCAACTAAATATATCTCAACATAAAAAATCTGGTGTGACAAGCACAGTATACAACTTTCTCTTATCGAAGTGTAAGAGAAAATTGTGTGCTGTGTGACCAGTTTTTTTTTTCTCTTTCAATTGATTTTACAAGTATTTATTCAACTCGTTATTTTTTTAATATAATATAGTTTTTTATAAGTGAATGAGCTGATGATTGAATTAGGGAAAGTTCAACAGTAATTTATAATTGTTTAAATAACACAATTCACTTTGTTGGAATATGTTAAAAAACTTCTTAGTTAAAGTTTTTGTCAATAAATCTGTGACTTCCTAAGAAAGGCATCTATACTTTGGCCCAAGGCGTTCGATTAGGATCAAACATATATTACTTTTAAAAGTCTTGAACTTTTTTCAAAATGTTTAATTATATTTTCTATTAATAAAATCAGAGGATTTCTTGGATGATCCAATATACATTATCAATATATCAAATATAATTAATAGATTGTGAAGTGCAAAACTTTTTTCTTTCTCTTCTCTTATTATAATGCTAAATATTCTTCCCACTTTACTTAAACTCAATGATATTCTGATAAGGAGTGTGTGACTGACCTGACTACCTGACTAGTTGGGGCTAATAGATATGATGTTGGTCCGATGTAGCACTCTGGGTTGACCTACCCAATGAGATATATTATTACGACGCTGAGCTGATTTGTTTACAAAAAAATCAAATTTAGTCCTGGCTAGACTATCCTCTTGTAGAACAGATTGTTTAAGTGAGATTAGATTTTCTTAAATCGACTAAGAACAGGTGGCACCCAGTCAAAGTGAGTCTTAGGGCGTCTTTAAATTTTAGGCCAAAAAATATGAAATATATATTTTATATTATTTAAAAAATTATTCATTTGGAGAATGCTCTTACCCAGGGTTCCCAGATTAGATTATTGTATTTAAAAAAAAATTGTAATTTAAAATATAAAAAATAAATAAATAAAATGAAAATAGGAAAATGGGGTTGAATAAAAAAAAAATCTTAACTAAAATAATTTTGGGCTCTCTGACTCAAGTCGCAGGAATCATTGAGATATATTAGATACAAAAAGAATATTTAAGCCATTGTAACACAAGACAAATATTTGAATTATATTTTTTCAAAAGGCTTACTTTGTTTTATATACGTAGCCCTATATTTATACAAATAAACAAAATTAAAAAAAAAAAATTAATTAAACTTTAAAAGTGTATTTTCTTATTATTCTATCTTTCTAGAAAAATAAAAAAATCCTTATTGTAAAATTCCTTCAAAAAACAAAGCCGTCATCTGTTTGTGTCAATGAAATAACGGAAAATGCTAGAGGCTAAAATAAAACATTGTAATTCCATTATAAAGATAAAACTTCTTCGATATTTAAAACAATTTTAAAATTTTATTTCTCAAAATGAAATGAAACTTTATACAATTAATAATATATTGATAAGTGGACAAAATGTATAAATAATTTATTAGAAAATAAAAAAATATAAGGGTGTAGCTTATATCAGTATATGTTTTTCACAAAGAATTATAAAAATAAAACTTTCGAATAAATAAATATCATGACATTTTAATGGCTGGTTATATCAGAAATGCTTGGGTCTTGGATGTTTCAGACCAGGATGAGTTAATGTTCAAGATGTTAGGACTTCTCAGTACTCGTCAGAAATTATATTATTCCTCACCCATCTTATTAACAACAAATTATCAAGCTGTTGCTGTTAAAAATAAAATTTCAACCATGGATCTTACTGTGTGAGTATCTACATACCACCTCAAGACCCATTGTCCAAGAACGAAACTAATATTATTATTAAACCAGCTTGAAAGTCCTTTCTTGTTACTGGGTAACTTCAATTCAAATAGCACTCTCTGGGGTGGAAATTTTACATCTTCTTTGGTGTAAGATCATCCAGGAGATATTGAGTACTCATTTTAATTATGGCCACGGAACCTCATCAGCAAATGAGTTGTCTTTTTCATTTCCAAAGATTTATAATAGGTTTGAATCGGAGGTTCATCCGGATTTATACAATTCGAATCGATTTTTCCTAATGTTCTGAGACATCTTACCTTCTTATCACCTTATGCGAGATGTCAAGAACCAAAAGCAAACTGGGACCTATTTGAAAATTCTTTTACTAAGATTTTTGAGAAAGTCTTACCCCCTTCTAACTATACGGATACCTTTAAGCAAATTAAAGATCATGCCGAGCAAGATACTGTGAATTTGATTCTCGGAATTTTGAAAACTACAATGTGCCCTTTTCCTAATTAGAATTTGAAAATGCTCTTAGAATGACTAAAAACACTTCTCCTGGTTCAGATAACATTCATAACCAAATGTTAAAGAATATGAATTTTCAATCAAAGAATGAAATTTTGAATATTCTGGATAAAATCTGAACAAGTGATATGTTTTCCGAGGCATGGAGGGGAGCAATTATTATTCCGATTCCCATGTCAAATAAGGAGCACTACGCCGTAAATAATTATCGTCCCATTTCAATGACGAGTTGTATTGGAAAGCTAATGGAACAAATGGTCAATAGACGATTAAAATATTTATATATAATGATTTAAATAATTTTAAATCAAGCAATGTCTTTAATTGAAGTAAATATATGAGACCTATAGCACTTTTAAAATAGAGGTACATATAGATCTGTTATCAATTCAAAAAACTGGTCAAAGGGAATATTCATTAATACTTTTATTGTGAGTATGCTTTTTGTTGGTGGGCCAAGCGCCTCATAGCCCCCGGGAATCGAATTCTGGATCTCTAGCCTTTCCGGGTCATCGGTATGCGAAGCATGCTAACAATCATGTTAAATATATCTTTGACTAGTTAAGTCCGATTCGCGGTATATTGAATACTAATATCTTATTCAAATATATAGATCTCGAAAATAACTATTCATTAATACATTCTTTCAAAGAAAGCTTAAAAATAATTATATTTTAGAGAAAACCAAGAAGACCTTAATATAATAGGAGACAATTTTAACAATATATATCAGGTGAAGGGGCGTAGCGAAGAGATTTTCGGGTGGGGGGGGGCATTTATAGTGAAAAAAGTAATAAATCAATTAAGTCAGTGGCTGTTTTTGTATAAACAGGAAAGAGAGCAGGTGCAGTCAAGAATAAAAAGCCTCCTATTTTTTACAATCAAATGAGACGTTTCGAGTTAATATTATTGACCCATCTAGAGAATTAATCATTCTCACTTAATAAGTATGATGGGCCAACTCGCCAGCACATATGATACATAAATTTACATGTATTACCCATACGACCAACTCCGGGGCATTAACAATTTGAAAGCCTGAAGATGGGTCAATAAAATTAACCCGAAACGTTTCATTGGATTGTAAAAAAATCGGAGGCTTTTTATTTTTAGCTCCTCCTGCTCCTTTCTCCTTCCCCTGTTTTGAAAAAGTAATAATAAAATTTATTTGTTTAAAAACTGTATAAAATTTTGAATAAATACATTTAAAAAAAATGTTTTTTTTTTTTAATTTAAGATTGTTTCAGCGTCGAAGTCCATTTAGACCCTATCTCTATTTAGTTCAAATGGTTGGTAGCCAATTCAATTGAAATTAATTTTTGTTGCATGAGATGGAATGCGAATACCTGACCCTTACCACAAGAGGCAAGAACTCTACCACTATGTAATGGCACAAAGGCAAAAGCCCAAAGCAAAAGAAAATTTAAATGTTTTTAATAAAAAAAAAAAGTAAAATTAATTAATTTCAGTTAAATAAGCCTTATTTTGCCAAATAGTATTTTAATTTGCCAACTCTGGGGGGGGGGGGGTAATCTGGTGTGACTGGTCGCACAGCACACAATTTTTTCTTACTTTCGGTAATTTAAAGGTGAATGCTGTACTTGTTTACCAGAATATAAATACAAATCAAATTTTTAAGTATTAACTTTTAAAATTTTATATTAAAAATAAAATTTAATTCCCAAAAAATTTTTTTTCTCAAATCTCGGGGGGGGGGTAATTACCCCCTTTAACCCTCCTCTGTATCCGCCTTTGATCTGAATTTCATTTTGCCTACCATAAATATAAAACAGTCACAAATCATCCTTTTTCAAGACAGAAATCATTGATGTTGCCTCTTTCTCTCTTGAACTCTATTTTCTTGTTTTAAAGCAACGTACTTTCTCACTTTAGTAGTAAAATATATTAGGAAAATAATTCGTCATTTAAATTGCATAAGATGTTCGTTTAAGAATTCAGGAAAAGGGTGACTAATGATTCAATATACAAACGAGAACTTTCACTAAAAAAAGCTTCTGCATTTTCTAATTATTCAAAATGCAAACTGCTATGCGTTAGAGACCAGAAGGTATTAATGATGGGATTTTCATAAAATATATATCTTTCATATATTGTGAATAAACGGAATAAACAATTTAATTCATAATATTAAACAAAAACGAAATTATTTTTATTAAAGAAAAACTGTCTGCAGATGAAAGTGAATAATAACGAAATAAGACGGTACTTTAATTTCTAGGAAATAGTCTTTCGAGTTTACCATCTGGCCCTTGAATCAATAAGGACAAACAAGGACATTTCATCTTGCTGAATCGTTTGACAATTATTAACTAAGATGGCCGCATGATTGTTGCTATCTTTAGTGCTTCCCTCTTGAAGGGACAGAATTCCTTTTTGTGTCCATATTTTCCACAATTATAACACTTAAGTGCAGAGGCACTTATTAAATTGTATATTATTCTAAATAAAATATTTCAAAATATATCTACGGGTATACAAACTGTGAAAAGCACAGAACACAACTTTCAATTACCGAAGGTAAGAGAAAGTTGTATGCATGCTGTGCGACCAGAAACACCAGATTTTTTTCTTAGGTATTATAAGTGATGGACTATCCTTTCCTCTGGAAAATGTTTATTAGGGGTTGCCACATTTGATAAGAGGTTTTTTTTTTCTTTGACATATTCCAGCAGTGACGTCGCAAACTCATTCTCAGTGGGGGAGCAGGAGTGGGGCAGGGGGTAGGGTTAGGCCCCACCTCCGACAATGGCATCTGCCCCCCTGGATGCTCCCCCAATTTGTTTGTTTCTTTGTTGATATAGCCTATATGTATATTGCCCGCCCCCCCCACCCAGATGGTAAGTTTGTCCCGCTCCTGTCCCCCACTGAGGCCCCGTCACTGCATTTAATAGTAAAATTAAGATTTAAATGGATAGTTTGCTTGAAGAGGTTTTTATGAGAATCTATTAAATATCATTTTTAGCAGGTGTATATTAAATTATATATTATCTTGACTGGAATACAAATGCCTTGATTTGACTAGATCAAAGGAAGTTGAATACATTGTAGACGTTTACATTCCGGGTTGCATATGTCATAGAGACTCATTCATAAATTCGGTTGAATGTTTATCAAAGGAATGAATTCCCTGGATGTGTGCATCAAGCGTTAGCAAATTGAAGATAAAATATTCAACAAGAAATTATATTACGAATAATAATAATAATACGGTAATTATAAAATGTTAACAGTAAATATCTCACAATTTATAAAATAATTATTTGTTTTAATAGTAGGCCTACTAAATACCTATATTTTAATATCTTTTTTGGAGTTTGGATTTTCTCGAAATAAACAATTTTTATTGATGACACACAGAGGCGTCATTTGGGGGGGGGAGGGGGCAGAGTGGGGCATTTGCCCCCCCCCCCATTTTTGTTCTTTTTTAAATTTTATATTATTCTTAAATAAATTATTTCAGAATACGAGTATATCTACGGTTATATAAACTATAAAAAATTGAAAAATCTGGTGTGACTGGCGCACAGCACACAACTTTTTGTTACCCTTCGGTAAGAGAAAGTTGTCACACCAGATTTTTTGTGTGGCGATATATTTAGTTTCCCATAGCAAATTAGTTTCAAACTTGACCACTTCCAATTCATAAGTAAAATGTAAAAAAGTCAATTAATTCAAAATATCCATAGTCTCTGTGTATTTTAAATGTTGACTGCTTGAAATAAACTATGGTTATTTTTCAAAATTTTAATCTCATATTTGGATATTTTATACACAATAGAGAATCCTAAATAAATACAAAATTTCATAAGAATTGGAAAAAAATTTTTAAAATGTGTAAAAATTTCTAAAGAGGACCCCCTTTTGAATCGAAATTAACATGCAAATCCCTATAGGGAATTAACATTGGCTCTATGGAAGGAAGAGCCGGAAAATGAATTGGAAAAATCTGAAATACTACACCAGTAAAGGTACCCAACAATTTCCATGAAAAATTTTACTGATATACATCCCAACCCGGCCCCAACCCCCCCCCGGCCTAAATTTTCTTCCCACCTAATTTCCCATACCCCAACCCCGGGGTGTGGTGGAGGGGAAAGAACACCCTGAGCGCAAATCGGTGGATCCGTGGTCCGACCCCCGGCGGCACACCCTTATATCTTTTTTCGGGTACATGAAGATATATCTAATTATATACATTTTAAAGAGCATTTAAAAATAGATGATTTATGAATTTTAATGTAAAAAGAAAAAGATTTAATTTCTGTTACCATGGCAACACCGTGTACAGACCTGCTACCCTCATCTTAGAATAATTCTGGCAATTAAAAATATGTTTGAAAAAAGAAAGAGATTTCCTGGCTACCTATAAAATAATCTAATATTTGTTAATTTAATTATAATAATTCACAAGTTATAACAAGCGGGGGAGTTTTAGGTTACTCGTTGCGCGCCATAAACCGGCAAGCCAGTTGATTATTTATCCTTATGTAGATGAGTTGAACTAGATGATTCCTCATGGCGGATTCCATTCCGGAAGTAGGAAGAATTTTTCCCGGAGAGGAGGGTCTGCCACTAATGACATCCCCAATGCAAATCGCAGACTAATTCAACCTGGGTGTACAATTGGCCTAATCAACATTGTGGCTATGTTGACAAGGGATCTAGGACTCAGGGAGTTGTGCCGTTATTGCTCTTGTGAAAAGAACTAAGGCTTTGTCGTTAAGTGAACAACAAATGAAAAATTTTATCACATTTCAAAGGATATTCTTCTTTCTATTTATTACAGCTTTAAAGGGATTATATTTATTAAATAATCTTCATTGTAAGGCAGAAATTACAATAAACGAACGTTATATTAAAATTTGTTTTGCAATTATGTAATGAATAAAATACTTTAATTAAAAATTTCATATATTCGTAGTTTTGTGTAATTGAGTCTGTGTAAAGCCTCTCATAATTTTATATTATACAATATATATTACCAGACTACACCATCGTTGATAATTATTTGTATATATGTTACAATTAATCAATGAATTTTTTAAAATTCTTTTGAGGTCTTTTTTGGCATTAAGACCCCGTCCCTATTTATTTGAATTGATTGATATCCACTTGTATACAGTATATATATAAGGGTGTTTCATTTGAAACGAACATTTTTTTTCGCACTGAAATATTGTACCAAACATCGATTCCATTTCATATACTGTATATATTAGGCTGGGCCGTTTATTTATGAGAAAAAAAGTTTCTGATTTCTTTCCGGAGAAAGTATTGCCATAATGTCAAAATTTTGATGGATATACATGTTTTGAGGTCTCCTGAGTCCAAAAAAGTGGGTCCCGCAAATTAGTCTGTCTGTGAACAAAATATCTCATGAACGAAAAGGGCTAGGAGGTTGAAATTTTATATTTAAATTATGTACCCCCCTGGGAGATAACACGAAACTTTTGAACAAAATCGGCCAAAAAGTACTAGTACTTTACTGATGTACTTTTTTAGTTTTTTTTTTTACACCAGCATCCCAGTTCTGTGCTTAACACAAGTTTTTATGTGTCGATATATATTTAATTTCCAGCAGTAAGTTACATTCGAATTCATGATATAAAATTTAAAATAGAAAAATATTTATATTTTGATACTATGATCTATCTTTTCTCTGAAGTACAAGAGTAAAGTGTGCTTCACACAATTTTGAGGAAAAAATGAGAATATATATTTTAAAGAATAATTGATTTATTAATTTTGATCAAAATCATTAGAACAAATTAAAAAAAAATCGAAAAAAAAGTGAAAAGGGACATCAGTAAAGTACTAGGGGCTTAGTACTCTGGTTGATTTTGTTCAAAAACTTCGTGTTCCGTGTCAGGTCCCACAACTTAAATATAAGATTTCAACCCCTAGCTCTTTTTTTTCTCGAATTCAAAAATTTTATAAAAAAATTTTGACATTTCTGTCTCTATCTCTATATATTACATATGGCCTATAGGTTAAGGAAATGAATTCAATTATTTTTGACACTTCAACTAGAGTCAGATGTAAAATCGTTGAGGTGTCAATTTCGGTTCTTAACTCATAATTTTATAGATTTATTATCAAAAGTATTTTTTGTTTAAGGTTTTCTTTTAGATTCATGTTATATCATCTTTATATTTTAATTGTTCTACGAGAAAGAAAGATAATTAATATCGAGTTACCTTTATACTTGTTTTAGATAATGAAAGCTTTTTATCAGTCTCCATTTTTCTCCTTTACACTTCTAACTTTTCCATTTCCTTTCTTTATGTGTCACGAAATTAAAGGGTAAAAGAATCTCTAAACGAAACATTTTTATTTGTTTAAAATTACTTATCTATAGAGCCCGGATGTTCATGCAAATGCATGTTTATATAAAAGCTGTGCCTGAAACTTTGCAGTTATCCATTTCATGAGTAATCGATTTGAAATAATCTTAATTGTTCCGAGCATATGTGCATATTTTGGCTTATTTTGAAGAAATTCCTTGCACAATGCTTTGACAATTTTAATCCAAAACAACCTTATTTTTCGTGCATATTTTAACATATTTTTTTTTTTTTTTTTAAGAAAAAAGCAATTTTTGAATATTTTTGTGAAGTTGCTTTTAAAGTCTAATTTATGTGAGAAAAAATAAAAATTATTTTTAATATTTTCAAACTTTCGCGCTTTCCAGGGGTGGAAATGTAAAAGATAACCTTTCAATCTCAATTTGTCCCAGATTTCTTCTTTCAAGTACGCCCCTGTCATTTTCTTGTGATGTAGAAAGATCATTTTCTGCGTTCTCAGATAAACGCATGTCTTTAAACGAAAAAAATTTAGAGACATTTGTTGTTCATTGTTATGAAAAAAAAAAATGAATAAAAATATAATATAAAATGCGACTCAATTTGTGATAGAGCATATTTTAAGGTTTGATTGTGCATGAACATTCGGGCTCTACTTATCAATAACAAATATATTAGTAGGCCTATAATTAAATAATTATAAAGTGAAATGGCCGATATACGACTGTGTAATCCATCAAACTCAAAAAAATGCCAGTCGATCTAAATTTATTAATTTGCACACAGAGACTCATTATCGATATTTTAATGGAAATACACGTTTCGAGCCTCGCTGAGTTCAAAAAGGGGGTTGTGTATAAAATATTTCATCAAAGAAGAAATACATGGTTGAAATATAATATTTAAGTCAAGTACCCCCCCCCCCCGGCATGCAACTTAGTTTTGATGAAAATTCATAATCAATTGATTTTTAGGTATTTTTTTTTAAATGTGTTACTCCCAAAATTGTATGAGACTGGTTGCCATGGTAACAAATTATAAATATTTTCCTATGATTGATTATAGTTTTTACTTCTAACTAAATATATATTATTAACACCAAAAATCAAGTGCGGTCAATCACACCATACCGGTCAGGTAATAATAAATCAATTTACTGGTGATGGTAAATGGACCAGCGAGGGGAATGATATCCATGTGGCCTGAGCCCTAATGAGAGACTCTGGGATAGAGTATATTTGTTTGGTTGGCAATGGCCGGAGGGTTGTTTGCAGCAGCCCAAGGGACCACAATCTCTACCTCTGCTGAACAAAGTGTACAGTCAAGGTGTGGTTGGGCCCATGGGTCGGTTCGCAATTTATATGGACACTGGGGTCGGCCAAGGCTGCTCAAAGAACTATATAGCTCCCTAAACATCGGGATTTGTTTGATTACCACAATCTCGGGTCACCCTGACCACAACTTCTTCTCATTGCCAAGGGTCGTTATTCAAACCACTGATATCTATTGCATCAAACATACCTTGGTATTAAACATTGGAAAGATTCATCGAAACACAACAGGAATATACGTCTATAAATTAATATAACAAACGATATGGGTTTAGAAAAGAAGAATTCTTTTAGGGAAACAAAAATATGACAAGTACGAAATATAAAGTTATTTATAATAATAATAAAAATAAACATGGGAAGAAATAAATATAGAATTCATTTATTTAATGCAGGCATGTGCAACTTTTACAGTAGTATGGGCCAGATTAGAAAGTAGAAAGATATCGCGGGCCGAAGTGTCTGGCAAAAAATTTTTTGAATCGACAAATCAATGTACTTACTAATTGCACTACTATTGGAGAGTAGTTCGGTGTGGGCGTGGCAAGGGATGGAGCTTTTAATTAATATAAATTAATAAATATAAAATTTTATTTCTTTAAATACCTATTTCTCTACTGAAATTCATATAATTAATATTTAATAAATAAAACAGCCGAAAAAGATAGGAGTCGAAGCACAGATATCGGAAGATCCTTGGTTCGACTCCAAGCGGCACCCCTATATTTTTCGCCTGTTTGATTTAGTAAATATTAATTATATGAATTTTCTTCACTGATCCGAACGTGATATGTATAATTTCTTATTTATTAAAATTATCTTTACTGGAAATAATCTTAGGGTTAACGAGCCTGACTCAATGATGCTTGGAAAAGTGGTAGCGGGCCGTATAAAATCACTACGCGGCCCGAGGGCAGTAGATTGTACATTGTGGATTTAATGGAAAAAATTTTAATACCTAAAATAATTAAATAAAAACATATTTTTAATCCGACTCGATGACCGAATAATAATAAATTCTGTTGTGAGTTGTACAATCTATTCCAATTAGTGAGAATTTTTTTTATTTTTTTAATGTTTGTTTGATTTTTCGTTTCTAGTTATTTATCGTTAATTATCTGTTCAATCCGATCAAAATGAAAAAAAAAAAAAAAA
The DNA here is from genome assembly GCA_023213315.1 of Euborellia annulipes. NCBI lineage: Eukaryota > Metazoa > Arthropoda > Insecta > Dermaptera > Anisolabididae > Euborellia > Euborellia annulipes. The sequence goes on along the minus strand of JAKCPI010009545.1, from coordinate 60,594 downwards.
ATTAATATTTTATCTATGTGAATACAAATTGAACTCCTCGAAATATAAACATTTCATCAGATATCAAATGAATTAATGTAAAATTTCTTCTTTGAAGTTTGTTTCGAAAAACATCGATATTTTGATATTCAGTATCAGCGATGCGTAAATAGCTCGAAATATTAAAAAATGGACTAATTATTCCTCGATGGGCTAATAATTGAAGAGAATATACGTAACCTACATTAATTTCTCTAAAAATGACACTTGCAAAAAAGAAAATATTAAATTAATTCATTTGTAAAGATGTGCTATCAAAATTAAAGATTTTAAAATATCCCATGTAAAAAATTAATTATTATGGGAATTTTTAATTTGGAATTAATTGTTTATTAAAACATATAACTACTATGCAACGTTTCGACTTCTTAATCTGCAGTCGTTTTCAAGTGCACTAACCTCTGAAGTTAGCTCACCTAAATCGGATCAAGTGCACTATATTTGAAAACGACTGCAAAATAAGCAGTCGAAACGTTGTACAGTATTTATGATTTATAAAAGCGGGGGTGTGTCACTAATTTTAAAATTTGTAAAATTTTATTTAAGTGAAAATATTTTCTCGCTTTCATAAAAAACAGCGTGGAGCATTTTTTTTGTTTAATTTTTTTAATCTTAATAGACCGCACATCTTTGCAAATCAATTAATTTAATATTTTCTTTCTTTGCAAGTTCTCGTTATATAGAAATTAATGTAAGTTACATATATTCTTTTCAATTATTAACAGCTCATCGAGGAATTTTCAAATTATATAAATTTCAAAATAACTGGAGCTCGGTGGTTTTTTCTTTTGATAAAATTTGAAAAACTAAAAAAGTACATCAATAAAGTACTAGTACTCATGGTTTCCCAAAGACGAGACCTATCGTAAAATGTTTTCTATTCGGCAAATAGTAAATATTAAAATTTGAAAGAAATCGTTAAAGGGAATTTCGAGAAAATTGGAAAAATCTAAAAAAGTACATCAGTAAAGAATTAGTACTCCAATTTTCTCAAAGATGAGACCTAGCGCAATTTTATATTCGTACCGAAAATAGCATATATTTAAAATTTGAAAAAAATCGTTAGAGCCGTTTTCGAGAACTGGTGTGCTTACAAACAAACAAATAAACGTACAGCGAGGGACAATATTAAGTCCCACCCATGCGTTTTCTACTTGTGATTATTTCATTGTTGTTTAAAAAAATATTATATATTTTTTAATGAAAACTTTTATGGTTCAAATCTAGAAAATTTCCAATAAAGATTTTCATTTTCTTTTATAAAAACAATGAAATAATCACAAGTAGAAAACGCATGGCTGGGACTTAATATTGTCCCTCACTGTACATTGCTCGTTTAATAGTATAATATATTTAGTGTTGCTATTTTTTATATAAGTAGCGCTTATTCTTATTCACGTTAATATATTTAGGTGTAAACGTATCCATCTTATAAAATTCCATTTTAATGGGGACGAAAAATACTAATATTAATAGTAATACAATAGATTTGTTCATTATTCATTATATTTGTGGCGTCTAGTTTTTAAAATTCTTCACAATATAATTCTAGTTTTATATAAAAAAAAATTTTGCTCCGATATCTTAAAAAGTTTTTGAGATATTCGCCCAGGAAGAGAAAAGTTTCTTGAAAATATTTTTTCACCTCCCTCTCTTTTATTAAGGATTCAAAAGATTGATCGTTTCTGGTAATTGTCGTCTCGTCACTGTAGATGCAATCGGCCAGCGGAATATTAACTAAATGCTAGTATTGGGGATTTTTTTTTCTTTCTTTGTTTCCCCTTGCTCAGCGATGAGTCGCTCCCTCGACTCTTAATTAGATTGCAATATTCGCAACAGTTTATAAAAAAAAATTCATTTTTTTAGTAGTCAATTATTTTTCTTATTATATAAAGCAATTAATATAATTTATAAAATACATATTATTTAATTAACAAATTTTATTTAAGCTTAATATTAAATATCTCTCTCATAATGATATGATTCTTTAATTTGGTAACATTAATATGATTGATGAATCTTGGGTGTAACTTTTAAAGGCTTCTATGAGAGTGGCACAGATACAGTTGAAGTGACATTTTATTAAAAAAATTTTTTTTAGCCATTAAAAGATAAGGTTCATATCAAACCTGATACATTCATAATGTTCCATTTTCTATAAATAATTTTAAGGTTTCATTTTTAAGTCGTTTTCAAGCTTAATATAGGCATACTGTATTTGAAAACAGATTTGGAAATAATGCATTCAGTTTTTATTTTCCATTTTGACAAATGCTTAAAAGGGAAATTTGAAACTCGGCCCGAGCTTGATTTTGGACCCAAGCATGCTTATTGCTGCCGTCCCTTTTTTATGATTGTTAGAGTGAATTTTGAGAAAATTGAAAAAAACCAAAAAAGTAAATCAGTATAGTACTAGTATTTTATGAGTGATTTTATTCAAAGGCTTCTTGTTACGTCACAGGAAAGATACCTTACTTAAATATAAAATTTCAACCTCCTAGCTCTTTTTGTTTTTGAGATATTTTGTTCACAGACAGGCCATTTTGCGGCACCCACTTTTTTGGACTCAAAACGTGTATTTCCATCAAAATCTCGACATGAATCCAATACTTTCTCTCTAAAGGTAGTGGTTATACAATATTAGAGCATATTTACATGAATGACGTATGCTCATTAGGGGTATGACTTTTCGACTTTTTTTTTTGTTTAAGATTTCCTGTATCACCACTCAATGAACTTTTGCCTATTAATGACTAAAATGACGTTTATTCCATTAAAATAAAAAAAAAGGTCACGCACAAACCACTTTGAAATTTTAGGTTGAATAGTCGCAGTCTTGTATAAGCCGGTATATAAGGGAGGTGTTAAAAGCGGGTAGTTGAATTTTAATTAGCTTAATTTGTTTAATTTGGTGTCAATTATAACTTTCAGAACGCTCTAGAAAATCCCGCAGGAGGGGGGGGGGGGTAAGGTACTATCTGGGAAGGGGTAAGCCAAAATCATAGTTATATATTTTATTTTTCCAATAAAGATTTAATGATAAATTATATAAATTCTATTTATAAAAGCAAATTTTAGTATTTTTATAATTATTTTAAATAAAAGATCGGCTGCAGCAAATGTTCGAAGAGAAAGGTACCCCAAACCCAAGTTTATTAGTTGCCAGCTCCATGTGCTGGATCTCTTTATACGTGTTATCACGGTCCATGGGTTGACTAAATCACCAAACATCCATTACTTCTTTGTGCAGGATTTGATTAGCCCTATAATAAATTAAAAGGAGCCTTCAGTAACATTAAAACTAAAATTAAGGAAACAGGCGGCTGAAGAGACGACATGAAGTTTCTTTACCACCTCACTCGTGTCTTCCATCACTTCGCTGAGAGTAATGAAATCTTTTTCGTGAAATTTCAACAAATTCCAAATATCAGTAATGCACGCTGGACCTCTTGAGCCATTCTAGCCCTTCTTAAGTTTATTATGATGCCTGAAATCCGCAAAAGGTTGCGCAAAATTTGTCCATTCATTTCTCTCTAATGGGCTGATCATTAAATCAGCTGTCAATGGTTTCGCGTTTAAGATTTTTGATGAACTATCTGCAGCTCTGAATTAGCAGGGTTAAATTTTTTGAAAACCCACTGGAAAATAGATGATTTCCAATCAACATTGCCCGAAACAACCAATGTTGTGAGCGTGCGGTGCAATCAAAGGTATGCAAGAAGTCTACTAAGACTCCTCCCTCAACAAGGACAACCCCCACTGAGATTCATCCTCAACAATGACCTTATTTAGAATATTTGACTTCCTTGGGTCTTTAATGACCCTATATAAGTGAGTCTAAAGCTTGTGTTCAATTTTGTATCTATTTAGAATCTATCCAAGTAGCCTACTCCCATGTTAGGGTGACTTCAAAGAAAATTATAAAAAGACGTCCCCCGTCCTCTTGTGAGGATTCTCTCTTTCGAAGTAGACTGCGCCAACCAGATCCCTGAAAACCAAAAGTGAATTCATTGATGTATTTTTTAACACCAGTTTCAATCTCAATTGTTTTTCTGTTTACTATATTTATGTTTATGTGCAATTCATACTAAAGGTCCAATTTTCAGCAAATTTTTCGGAGTGATCCTGTTTGAATAATAAAGAGAGAAAGATAAATCTAAAAGTAAATTAAAAAAAATAAGACCCAATTAAAAGGGAAATAGATAAACAATAACAAATTTTAATTAGATGTCATTTTGGCTTAGAGAAGAAATAAAAACCCCATAAGAATCTCATTTTGTTTTTGTTTTTGTTTTTTTCTTTATTTAATTAATTCTATTCTTCATGCGGGGAATTATTTGTCTTTTTAATTAAGTCTATTCGTGTTTTGATTTTCTTGTTTGATCATCAATAAAAGAAGAAAATATTTTCATTTTTAACTTCTTATCCATAAATTTGTGCAAAAATCGTAAATATTATATTTGCGATCGTTAATTGTTCGTCTCCCAATTCGCACTTTTTCAAGCATTTTCATTCTCCCTGTTTTCAGATATATTGCTTGGATTCTCTATCTTATAACATAAAAGCTTATAATATAAGAAATATATTTTTTATATGCTAGCAAATTAACCGGTGGCCTGGTACAAAGGCAAGCATAACGATGCCCCGGATAGGCTGGAGTTCCTGGGTTCGATTCCCGCGGGCCATGGGACGTTTGGCTCACTAACAAATAAACATACTCATAAATTCGTTAATTATAAATAAGTCTGATTCGATATATTCACTGAATCTTAATATCTTTTTCAAATATATAGATAGCTCTCGAAAATTATTTAATTAAAATTATTTAAACAACAATATAAAATGATTAATCAATAAGTATACATCTCAGCTTGGTTAAATAATTATTTTTTACATTTAAGCACTTGGCAGGTTTCTCTTAAATATCCCAAAAATATTAAATGGCTCGAGGCAAAATACTAATTGACTTGCACACCTACGTCGTTCGAAACAAAAACCATATTTGATCTTTTCATATTCTAAAAATAATATTAATTTACGCTCCCTTTCATATTTTATTTTAACTTATTAAAACATGTCTTTTTTACCTCTTTGATAGAAAAATGATAAATTTCTCTTTTGTTTATTATAGGTACTCTTATAGGGGACCTCAAAACGTGTATATCCATCAAAATCTCGATATCGAATTTTTGACATGAATCCAATACTTTCTCTCTATATATTTTAACATATATAGGGATAAGAGCAAGTAAAATTAATAATTTTCCTAAGAATTTATCTTTATTTATTAAATTAATTAGGACAGAAATTTAAAAATTAATAATTTAATTAACAAAATTGATTTTCAACAAAAAAAAAAGAAAGAATTTTTTGCCAAGTCAACTCGTTACTCCTATATTCAGTAAAACTTCTGCTTTGTGAGTTTTGATTGGTTTAAAAATCAGCGAATTAGATGTGAGATTTATTTATGAAATTTCTCTGAACTTTTATTTTAATAATAATTTTTTTTTAGTTATCATTAAAAAAGTAATATTTTATCTAACAATTCATCTTTATTAACTAAATTAAGCAAAATAATTATGAGAACAACAAAATTTGCAAAAAAAAAAAAGCTTCTAGCCAGCGACCTCTAGGATGCTATGCAGATAGTAGGCCTCTAAATTAATTAAAAACATTTATGGGGACAAGTACTAATCCAACCCCGAGACGCGCCCCCTTCCACAGCTAGTAATTAAATATATACCGACTTGGCTAAACTTAAATACCCAATCAATCAAAACAAATAAAACACCACAACGAGAGATAATGACAATTTGTTTGTTTTAAAAATTGAATCCAATAAGCATCACTTAAAAAGAAATTTGGCATGCTTCCGCATCCATGAGGCTAACTTAGTAGGGAGAGTGGGCACTCTAAAAAAGCTATAATCATAACACATTCATCTGGTTAAACAAAATATAGTTTATAATGATTGATTCAGTGCCTCCCATCCGCGGAATACTTAGATGGCGACCATGAGCTACCCGAACTAAGAATGTCATTTCAATAAATTTCGATTTACTTATCTCGTCGACTATAATTTTTTTCATGATCATAGTTGAGATAATAAATAATTATAGAAATGGAACGTGATTAATGCCTAATAAAAACAAATTTGTTAATTGAGAGGTAAATTTTATTTACAAATCAAATCGATGGGTTGTGAAGGGCTCATTTGCGGCACATACCAGTATTTAATTAATGAAGGTCCCATCACGTTAAACACAAAGAACCCAAGGCTGCTAATATATTCGGTCATGGGCCTGCGTTATAAATTCGGCGATGGGGCAAAAGGGCAGAAACGAAATTGGGCAAGTCCCGCGAGCTTAATCAGTCCCCGGACCCCAATTTGCCCTTCTGAATCGCTAATGATTGGCCTCCGAATTAGACAAGAGAAATCTTAATGTAATTCCTGAGAGTTGCACAGCTCGACTCGTGGGTTCCAAGGGCATGAAAGGGCCATGAATGGGTTGGGATTCAACACAAATCCGGGATTCATTAATCCATAGCCAAATGGAACGAGACAAAGACGTCCCTGTAATGAGGTCAATATCCCGAAGGAGAACCTGGCACGTCTCGACTAAACACCCGGTCTGCTTCGATACCATAAAGAACAAATTTGCAATTATTTCAAACAATTAGTTGCAAATACTAGGAGGTTTAAGAAATCACTTTTTAAGTTCATAAACATCAATTTCAATTCAGATAGTCAACTTATTTTGTTTGGAGGGAAAGTGGTGTAGGTTTTACATGAAACATATTTATTCAATATAAATAAAATTATTTTGTCATTGTCAATATTAATAACCATACAAATGAGGGTTTGCACTAAGGATAAAACGATACTACTGAGGTATCGATACTTTTACTCGATATCGAATCGGTCGCAAAGTATCGATACCAACTCGGTATCGATTGAAAAGTATCGATACTTTTACTCGTATCGGTCAATTTTTTCGTACAAATTTAAGATAAGCAAAAACAGCTGTAAGTACTGATATATTTATTGGAATAATAAAAAAGAATTAGTATATAAGAACATATCGAATAGAACAAAATAAAAACAATTACGACTAAGAAAAAAAAAATGACAAAAATAGAGATTACAAGCTTTGAAAATAGTGCTGCTGCCTATTGAGTAAAACTAAAAAGCATTCAAAGACTCCAATAATAAAAAGTAAAATACAGTGGTACAAATCATTCCACTATATTGTAAATAAGTACAAATTTACGAACTAAAGTGTAAATTTTCTTCCGACCTAAGTGTTCATTGCATACGTGTATCGATACGAGTATTTTTGACCGATACCTACTTGGTACTCGATTCCAAAAGTACTTGGTATCGAAAGAAAAGTTGGACACCATTTTGTTAACTTGGATTTCGATTTTAATGGCTCAAAACTATGCGAAAATTAAATCAACATAAAAACTTTAAAACTGACATTTAATACAGTATAAGTCAAAAAATGATATTTTTATTTTAATCGGACACAATTAATTAAAAAAAAATCGTAATAACTTATTACACAAATATAAGCTTTATTGAAAAGGTTTAGGGATTAAATTATATAAATTCAAAGTAAAAATGTTTTATTCTTGGAAAAATTGATCATTAAGGACATTTTCATTGAGCCGGGAAAATCACTTTATTTGAAACATCCTAACATCCCAGTAAATTGAAATATTTGAATTTAGATACACTGTAAAAAAAATATATATTTTCAATCGTTGTTCATACTGTATATACTTTCGTGCTTTAATTTTAATATAGCCAGTATGTGAAGTCAAGTTAATATACTCGTACTTGTTTATTAAGTTAAAAAAAAATCTGGTGTGACTGGCGAGACACAACTTTCTCGTACCCTTCGGTAAGAGAAAGTTGTGCACCGTGCTGGTCACCCAGATTTTTGTGTCGAGATATATTTAGTTTCCCATAGCACCTTAGTTTCAAACTTGCATTTTAAATGTTGACTGCTTGAAATAAACTATGGTTATTTTTCAAAATTTTAATCTCATATTTGGACATTTTATACGCAATATAGAATCGTAAATAAATACAAAATTTCATAAGAATTGGAAAAAAAAATTTTAAATAAAAAGCCCTTTTGAATCGAAATTAACATACAAATCCCTATAGGAAATTAACATTAGGCCTATGAGAGAAGGCGGAGGAGACAGGCGATATGTTTGCAAGTGAGAGAGAGAGAGAGAGAGAGTGAGATATGTTTTCTCCGAAACAATCAAAGACAGAAATAAAATAAAAAAAATGGGAATTTAAATAATAATTGATTTTTAATCTAATAAAAAGAAAAAGATTTAAATTCCGTTACCATGCAACCATTTCTATCTTTCCTATGAAGAACAAGAGTAAAGTGGTCTTCAGAAGATTTCAACGCAAAATGAGAATATACATTTTAAAGAGCATCTAAAAAATAGTTGATTTATGAATTTAAAAAAAAAATCCTTGGAGGGAATTTTGAGAAAATCGAAAAAAACTGAAAAAGTACATCAGTAAAGCACTAGTACTTTTTGGCCGATTTTGTTCAAAAGCTTATTTTGAGATTCTTCAAAGGTACCTAAGTTAAATATAAAATTTCAATCCGGTAGCTCAATTCCTTCATGCTAAAAATCTGTCCACACATACAGACACACCCCCCCCCACACACACACACACACACACACACACACACACACACACAGACCAATTTGCGGGACCCACTTTTTGGACTCAGGGGACCTCAAAACATGTATATCCATCAAAATCTCGACATCGAATTTTTGACATGATCGCAAACTTTCTCTCCTATATATTTCATATAGGGTACGAGAAAAAAAATATGAATTAAATTTAAGTAGCTTAAAAAGTATGATATTCTTAACAACGTAGGTTTCGAGAAGGCGTCAACACATGTGAAGGGAAGAAAACAAAGAGCTCGAGTTCAAACCTATAGAGGCGTTTTTTTTTTTTTTTTTAATAGTGTATTAAATTTTTCAAAACCGGTTTATGAAAGTTAATTTTTGGTATATAAACTTTTTCGTATACCCGAAAGTAAAATTCATAAATATTTTATGTAACAGATTTCCTATACTTGTTTATGAATACTCCTTGAAAATTTTTAACAGTGTAGAGTAATTGAACAGTAGGCCTAACTACAAATTTTTCAGCGAGTTAATCTCGAGAAAATATTTTCATTGATTCTATATCCCTTTAATGGAAAGGCAAATAATAAATATATAATAGCAAATAAATACAATATTGATTGAGGGGGGATTATAACCTAAAAAGCAAACAATTTATCATTGATTGAATAGAATTCTATTAAAAATGCAACTAGCTAATAAATCGCTCATAATCGGATATGATTATATCAAAAATAAATATGATAATTCTTTATTGATTTCAACATTGAGAACTTTAATTATTATACGTATTTATAAAATAAACAAACATAAAATATACTTGAGACTAATTGTAATAAGATAATTGATTTAAATTCGTTGAGTAAACAATTTAAATAAAAATAAATAATAGAGGAAAATTTAATAAGGCAATTTAAATTGTCAACACAATTTAAATTATCCATTATGAAAAAGATAGACCCAATTGAGCCAATTTGGGCGGATTCTGCCTTTCGCAGGTCAGGAGGAAAAAATTTGGGAATTAGCTATTTTTTATTTTTTATTAATAAGTTTTACTTTCTCTTATCTATTTTCTATATATGTAATATATAGAGAGAAAGTAATCGATCATGTCAAAAATTCGATGTCGAGATTTTGATGGATATATATGTTTTGGTGTCCCCTGAGTCCAAAAAAGTGAGTCCCGCAAATTAGTCTGTGTGTGTAACGATATTTAAGCACCAAGGAATTGAGCTACCGGATTGAAATTTTATATTTAAGTTAGGTGCCCTCCCGGAGACTCAAATTAAGCTTTTGAACAAAATCGGCCAAAAAGTACTAGTACTTTACTAAGGTACTTTTTGGCTGATTTTGATCAAAGCTTATTTTCACGCCTCAGGGGGGTGCCTAACTTAAATATAAAATTTCTACCTCGTAGCTCATTTCCTTCATGTTTAAAAATGTTCACAATTGTGTCTTTTTTTTTTTTGAGAAAATAAACAATTTTTGAAAATTTATATTATTTTCTTTCTTTCATGTGTCTATATACGAGTTCAATCGGGTTTGGGAATTCCCATTTGTTTGATTTGGTTGAGCTTTGTGATTCAATCCTCTCAGATGAAAATACCTGAATTTCCAAACCCTAAAACTGGGATACCCAGATATGTCTTGGCTGTCAGAATGACGATTTATGACAGAAGATAGATGAGGATTTGAGATATTATTTCTCGAAAATTCTTTAGCTTCTCAGACAGATATCCCATCCAATTTCAACCTTCCGCGATTCCCATTTCACAATCGGACGTTTTAGTGTCAAAACACAAAAATAACAAAAACATGTGTAAATAATTTTATTCAGTAAATGAATAAATAATGTTCTCTTGAGGAAAATATTTAATTTCTAAATTTCTAATAAATGTAAATTAACATCACTCTTTGCAACGAAGTTAAAAAAATTTTCTTTCTTCTTGTCAAGGGGAGTGTACGGCCTTCCACACACCGATTTGAACAAAAACTTAATGAAAAACAAATTCTGTTAAAGCGAGAAAATGCGCTTCTCAACCTTTCGTCTAAAAAAAAAATGTTAAAGATTTGCCAGCATGTCTTATAAAGCCGTTGCTAACAATAACAATTCTAAAAGCAATTCTAACAATTCTAAATTCTAGATTGGTAGCGTCCATATTTTGTAAACGCGAGACCTCGAGTTGGTATCTCGTCGTGGGAAACTATTTTTTTTTGTGTAATTTATTATTATTATTATTTTTTTTTTTTTTTGTTTCTTTAATTTATTTTTGATCTTTATGTATTATTTACAATTAATGCTAATATGCTAAAAAAAAATATTGTAATTTTATTTCTGTTCAATGAATCATCATTACTATAATATATGTTCCTGTTTACCACTCTCTTTCGCTGATTAAGACAGAGGAAGTGGAGTCAGTGAGGGAAATTTAAAACTTTAAGTCAGTGAGGGAAATTTAAAACTTTAAGCCAGAGAGGGAAATTTAAAACTTTAAAATTTTGCAATTGCTCGCCCAAGGCCTATGAAAATTTTGAATCAATTGACTTTTTTATTTTTTACTTACCGAAGGGTAAGAGAGTTGTGTGCTGTGCGACCAGTCACACTAGATTTTTTACTTTGTACTTATGAAATGCAAGTGGTTAACACCGGATTTTTTAGTATGAGCATTTCGCAGAATATATAATTTCTTGATATGCTTTAATTATAAGATAATTCTTTCGATGATGTGATGCTCTCCTTAAGCTTTTACGCTTTAGTTTTCAATTTTTTCTATCGTTAAATATCTTTCTAATTCATATATAAATAAGAAAATGATTTGATTGGGCTTCGAAGATAGCGGCATCCCCACTCCATAGTTATTCATGAAATTCATGTTTTATATTTATACTTTCGGTATATAGTCTATAAAATGTTATCAATGATTAAAATTTTATATTTGTTAGCTTAAAAAAATGATATGATTTTTTGGGATTAAAAAAAAATTTAGCTATTAATATTAAAAGCCGATATGCTGTAGTTTTAATACTTTCTAAAATGAGCGATGGCTGGAAATCTGTCTAATGACCTAATCGAAATCAATAAAATCACTTTCCATCAAGTATTAAGTATATAGCGTTACGGACAGATGTTGGCGAGGGGCCCGGGTGGGGGATTGATGGATGTTTGTTGCCATTCAGGCAATCCCCAATTGGCTTCACTGGCCAATGAAATCCCAAGGATTCAGGTTCGAATCCCGATGGTGGTACTGGTTATTTGGAACTCCCTCCACCCCCGGTCTCTCTTTTGCCCTCCCTTATCAATTGCTGATCGCAACAACTGGTCAATTACACAACCTAATTTATGGACATAAATGGCTCCCATCTGGATACTTCTTTAATTTTTACTTTCTCTTATCTATATATATGTTAATATATATATAGAAAGAGAGAAAAAGTATTAAATTAATGTCAAAAATTCTATGTCCAGATTTTGGTGAAAATAAATGTTTTGAGGTCTCCTGAGTCCAAAAAAGTGTGAACCGCAAAATGGTCTGTCTGTGAATAAAATATCTCAAGAACCCAAGGTGCGAACAACGATCTCCTACCTAGAAAGGTCCGCTATCCAGTGTAGGGATGGAAAAGTCGACTCTGACTTTAGTCAAGAATCGATCTTTTACTGAAAATATTCGACTTTTTAGAATCGAGTTGAAACTCAAGTCGATTAGAATCACTGGACGACTTCGACTTTTTTCTTACAATACTTAGTATTCGATGCTAATATAGTTTGTAACGTTTTCATTGATTAACTAAAATAAAACATAAATCTCCTAAGCAAGAGTTATAGACTTTTTAAAAAGTCAACTTCAAAGTCGAAAAGTCGATTTTCAGAAATGATTAATCAATTCCGAGAATCGAAAAATATCAAATCGATTCCAAAATCGCACTAGTTCCCAAAAAATGGCCAGCCTCAATATGTGTGTGCCAACAAAATAATTGGCTACACATTTCTGTCTAAAGATCCATTTCTCATACGAACAAAAGTTTAAATGAGCCCCTCAAGCCTGTAATAAAGTTCCATGTATAAACAGATGATAAAACGCTTAATTGTGATACATGAGAAATGCCTACTTCTAATTAAAGCTGTTACATATAATATCTATGAATATAAGATTATTTTACATGTTTAAGTTATTTTAATAATAAAATAAATAAGAAATATAAATTCAACTTAAACAAATATAAAATCGTCTTTTTTTTAATATCAACAGTATTTAATTCTTAAAAGGGTCAAGGGTCAGCAGACAAAACTCTCAAGGTGAAAAAATAACATAAATAAGATAGAATTTATTTATTTAGTACAGTACAATAAGGATTTTTAACTATCTTTCAATTTATATGAATTTCAATTTTAAACTCAATTACTGTTTAGTCTCTTGTTTTAAATGCTTATAAAATTGGAAATAGGTTTCGTATCATATGTTGATTATTCTATTTTAAATTGTTGAATTTCAATAGATATATAGGAAAATTCGATAAAAATTTGCATATAATATTTCAGAAACATTTTAGATTTGCAAAGTTCAATGAATAATTTCAACATGATTATTTCGAATTTGGTTCTCTAATAGTGTTATCAAGTCCAAACATAAATATATTTTGTGCAATATGTAACATGAACAAGTTTAATGCAGTTTCTAACATGGAAAATAATCCTATTGAATTACGAACAACCCGAACTGAAAACAAAGACTCTAAAGAGAGCCAAAACGCAAAATGAATTTGAAGAAATCTTTATTTCTATGGTGGATGAGTTTTTAGTTTAGTTTAGGCCTACCGCCATTTTTATCATTTATTTTTACAAGAAAATATAATATAATTAGAAAAATAGAAATTGTATACTCATAGTAATTAATTAGCTAGCTTTCAGTGAAAAAATTTATTTCGATTAACGTTAAAATTCTTTTCATTTAATTATCGCTTTTTTTTTGTGCCGTCGAGAGCCGCGCCCTGTATTCGTCCAATATTAGTACAATTCGTCAACAACTCGAACGAAGCATTTCCGTTTTCACACATTTCTTAAATTGTCGGACTGCCCACTCTTTCTTCTATCCAAAATAAAGAAAAAATTTAAAAGAAACTCAAAAATTCAGTACACTAGAAAAGTTAAATTGAATACATTAACGAGTCGCTCCGGTGACTCTTGATAACAAAGGGAAACAAAAAACGTTACTCTTTAAAAATATACAGATAGATGAATTACATAGAAATATAAAGTTTCAGTCCAATCGGAGGTGATTGAGAGGTGCAAAACAGGCCTAAAAATTAGAAAAATTGAATTTTTTCAATTTTTTTAACTTTGGACACCCCCCATTCAATGTTTTCATTCCCTGAATGCAAAAAAACATATTTTGACAATATTCTATAGTTCTTTAGCTTTCCAAAATCATTCATTGGTGAAAATCTTTTAATATTTAACAAAATTATAAACAAAACAGTTTTTAAAATCTGACAAAAAAACACTTTGGCTGCATATCTTTTAGGCGCTTTGCTCTATCCTACCAGAAGAGATCTTACAGAAATAAACTAACTATTTAGATATATTTAACTATTTTGTTGATAATTTCGCTAATAATTAATAAATTTTCACGAATAAATGATTTTTAGAAAACTAAAGAACTATAGAATATCGTAAAAATATGTTTTTTGCATTCAAGAATGAAAAAAATTGTATTAGGCGTGCCAAAACTTGAAAAACTGAAGAAATTCAATTTTTTTAAACTTTTAGCTCTGTTTTGCACCTCTAAGTCACCTCCGATTGGACTGAAATTTTATATTTCTATGTAATTCATCTACCTGCATATTTATAAGAGGTAACTTAAATTTAAAATATACAGATGCTGGGCCGGTAGAATTTAATCTTCAATTCAAGATGTTCCTTTCTCGGCACTCTTGGTTGAATTAAGGTGGTAGGTTTTCAAATTATTAATAAAATTTTTTTAATTTTATTAACAGAGGTTGAAATCGAAAGAGGATCGTCAAAATTTCGGTTTTTTGTACCTTAAAAAAAGTATTGAACTTTTAAGATTTTGAATTTCATCATCATTCAGTCAGTCGATTATTTTAAGGAGAAATAATTGTTTAAAACGTTTTTATTACCTTTAAAATTCATTTATTTAAAAATTAATTATTGAGAATTACATTTCATTTCAAAACATAATACATGTATTAACATTTTAATTATGTAAAAATGTTATTATAAATAATAGTACTCTAAATATGTTAAGTAATTAGGAAATAATTTTTATAATTAATTCATTAAACAATGAACTTTTTTTTTAATGTTTTAATAACAAGGGGGAGAAAAGGCCACAATCAATTTAATGGTATAATTTAATCATCTTGTGAGAATTGGAATGTCGGCTTTTCTTTTCTACTTCTCGTTGGGCTTAATTTAATAAATGCATTTTTTTGTTTATTATCTTTTTATATGGTTATTTTTTTTTATTAAAAAGAATAATATTCCTAAATAAAGTCAATTAACTTAACGAAAGCGGAATGCTAAGGTTGGACTTTTATTGAAGATTCAGATGGCAGGTCTTTTATAAAAATGCCTTTGCGTCTCTTTTTATGGATCACTCAAAATGTTTTTGATTCCACAAAAAATACCTAACAATTAATTTAGATAATATAATTATAATGTGCCAAGTTGGACAATAAGTCCATTAGATCACAATAAAACGAAATATAGACCAGGGGTAGCCAACCTTCTTGGAAAAAAAAGTCCAAGATATGAATCACTTACTTATAGATCATCTAGGGTACTTCAAATTGAGTTAGAGCTTTGAAATTTTGTACATAGAGAGTATTTAAAGTGCTGGTTGGAGTAAAATAAAAAATTTATAAAAATTCATGGAGGGGGGGGTACTTGCCTTGATCTAGAATTTTGTTCCTTAGCACAAAATAAGTTCTCATAACACAAGTAAAGGGAAAAAATCCGAAAATAACAAATTTTTAAAAAGAAGGTCCGCCACAGAACGGAGTTAATGCCAAAGGATTTTCAACCCCATACTAGCTCTCAAAAAAGAAAAAAAAGTAATGTTATCTGACCAAAAACATAAGTGTAAAAAAGTGGCCAATTCTGCTTGTTCCTTTATAAATAAAATGAATGCTTTGCCAAAAAAAGAGCTGTGATCTATGTGGGTGACAAGTTATATGTGCAATTCTGTTCTAGCTGTGATTTTTTATGTCCTGCACTGTTAGTTCTCACTGGTCATTAATTACTAATCTATTAATGAAATTTTTGTGTTAATTAGATATTCATGAACATATTTCATCACTTTTTTTGTATAATATAACTTGCCCTTCTGAGAAAACTTACACTATATCACTTAAATATCTATCTAATCTTTCTTAAATAATCTAATCTACCTAAAGATGTATAGCAAATTTATTTTGTCAGTACCGTGGATCGGGAAATGTGAAATTTGATTGCCATTCTCGAAGCTTTAAAGGTGTAGCGAAATTCTTTCTAACTTTATTTTTACTATAATGTAGAGTATATGGTGAGTGAAAAAGTTCAATTTTGTTATTAGAAAATTTTTAATCAAAAAAATCACAGTTAGAACAGAATCATCCATATATACCAAAAGTAAACAATTATTGGCATATTTTTATTATGTAGCTTTTATTATAGCTAGTATTTATACTTAGCTAGTTTTCAAACTTCGAGTTTAATTGCAAGTTATTAAATGTATTATGGGAACTTGCATTTCTTTTTTTTTTTTTTAATTCTAACATTTTTAATTATTTCAATTTCTTTAAATTTTTAGTTGTTTTTAAAAAAATCTTCTTATAGGTTAATGTCACATTCATATTTCTTCTATATTTTCTTTATTTTTATAGAAATCTGGAACAAATTGACTTTGCCGCCTCTATTTTAGGCTAATAAAGAGAAAAATAACCGAAAAAGTTTCCATCATCATCATAAAAAAAATTTCCCCATATTCTACATTTTAGCCGAATTCAATATGTGCAAATAGCCATTTGCGTGCATATACCGTATCTGTAAATAGCCGATTGCTTGCACAAATAGCCACATCCTTAAAAGAAATTATTAACCTATACAAAAGAAAAGGTAAAAACTAAGTTGTCGAGTTTAAATACTGTTTTAATAAAATTGAGCTAAACTGTTTAGTGTAAAAAATCTCAGTATTTTAACAAAATGTAACCAAGGTGGGTGACTATGGTAAAAAAAAAAAAAAACTATATAATTTGAAGGTATAAACTATATCTAATCTATCTGATGTACCAATATGTAATAAAAGTGTAAACAATTTTTGATTGTAGTTATGAAAATGGCACAACAATGTTGCGCATGTCAATACAAAGAACATAAATAAATTAAAAACTTGTTTTTAATACAAAAGTAAAAAGGACTAACCAATCGTCTCCGTCCAAATAAAAAATTACTCAAAAAGAGATTATTGGTTGAACTTTATTAAATAAAAAAAAGGTTTCTATTAATGTTTGAATTTTTAAATAGCTAGCAGTAATCATTTGTATAGTTTGAGCTAGTAGCAAATGTAAATTATTTGTACACCAAAAAAATAAAATAATTTATAATTTGTCGATTTTACCTTAGAACGAAGAATTTTTGGATGTGTGAGAAGATCGTAGGCTACGCAAACCAAAAGAGCTGTGGCTCCGGTTTCCTTTGCCAAAAGAGAAGCCCCAGCAGATATCCAAGCACCGATCAATTCGATCCATCCAAAATGCGAATGATCTCTTCTTCTTACATGGCGAAGATATAGCAAAAGAGTGATGAGAAAAAAAAACTCCACTGGCCAGATCAGCTAATCCAACTAAACCAGCTACAGCCTCTGTGTGAATCGGATGACAAGCGAAAAGAAGGCCAGAAAAAACTTGAGCCAGAGGAGGTTGTCGAAGTGCGTTGGAGAGTTGAACCATGAGCCAAGTAGCCAGGCTATGGAATATTATGTTACCCAAATGGAAGCACCATGGTGTAAGTCCACAAGTTAGATATTCTGCTCTGTATGTTAGAGTAACCAGAGGTCTATAAGATCCATGGGATCCAGCATGTGTTAACGGATTGCCCCAGAAATCATGCCACCACATAGACCAGGTATCTGCGTTTGGGCCGCCGACTACATTGGGGTTTTCTATGATCGCCTTTCTGGAAAAGAAAAGAGAAAATTCAAGTTGGATAAAATAATAAAAGATCGATCTGTATAATGAATGTACAGTTTATATATGTGTATTATATAATGTATCTTCTCTATCTATAAGCTTATCTATACTATTACATAAAAGATAAAGTTTTGTTTGTAAACTATAGACTCTGAAACTACTGGCTGATTTTCAGAAGTGACAAATTCAGAATTTTCCAATTGGAAAGCATTGAGTTCTATCTCTCCTTATCACAAATTAAAGGCAATTATAATAATTATTAAGTAATTAAACCTATTAAATGATAAATTAAAAAAAACCCTCCTCCTAAAATTATTTTTTTTAATTTTCACTCCATTTTAATAAAAATAAAATTTAAAATGACGCTTTCTCAGAGTATAAATTATTGAAAAATTGCACAGGCCAACAGTGAGTTTGGGGCCCTATTGACCTATTCTTGTGTATATGAGTAGCGCTAATTCTGAAAATACCATCAGTTTTAATCC
This sequence comes from Euborellia annulipes, assembly GCA_023213315.1. NCBI lineage: Eukaryota > Metazoa > Arthropoda > Insecta > Dermaptera > Anisolabididae > Euborellia > Euborellia annulipes. The sequence goes on along the minus strand of JAKCPI010009545.1, from coordinate 42,205 downwards.
ATCAGCAGATATAGACAAAATTAAATTTTAATACGAAATGTGCTCTAAAGCTGTTTTTATTTTGAATATCCTAGATTTTTTACTCCTTAAAAATATTGAGACACTTGAAATATATAAAAATATTAATATTAATATATTAATAAAGAGATATTATTATTCAGCCCAATCCTGAGGTGGTTTAGAACAGTGTTTCTTAAACTTTTTGAAGTAGCGGCCCCTTCAAAACCCAATTGAGTATCTCATGGTCCCTCCGTTTTTTTTTAAATTCAGATTAGTTAAAAAACTATTTATAATTTTGAATTTCGTATATGCATACACTTACTAGTCAATGTATGCATTTACTAATTGGCATTATTTGTATTGTCAGTTGATTCATAGAGCTGAATGGCAAATTTTCTGCTTTGTTTTATGCGTAAAAGTAATATTTCGTTAATATTTTCGGAAATACAGTCAATTCTTTTTTAATTGTGTCATTAAGAGGTTCAGTTATTTCTGAAATATGAATCGTTTCATAAATTTATTTTATTTTTTTTTTTTTGGTAAAACAAAATTTAGAAAAGTTTTTTAAATTCATCCAATCTATTTCTTTATAAAAATTGTCTTTTATCTAATAAAATTACAGAGTATTTTATTTTATATTTATTTTAATTTTAGTGAATATATTGTATAATTTTGGTAAAACGCTGAAAGGGGGCTGTAGGCGAGAGATCTCATCCTATGATTAGCATGAAGAGACAAGGTAAATATGCAAGGGAAAACAAGATTGCCGAAAGGCCAAGCTGACTCCGATAAGGAGCTACAATATTCTCAACGAATAAATTCATATGAGATGAACCGAGGGAAAGGAGACTGTGGATATGTTTGTACACCCGTGGCCGTCCTTGTAACTGTGGGTTGGATGGAATGGGTTGGTCAGGTGAGGGACAAGCAGCCCTTGAGGCTGGGAACTCGCAACTGTCGCATTAAGCCCATTTTAAGCTGGCTAATGCCTGTTCCTTCCTCTCTAGGGATCAAATTTTGATCAACTTTACTGTTTGTCTTTCTCGTCGATTTCAATAAAAATGGATATTCTCCTCCCATTCAAGCCAGAAAAGTGAAAAAAAAAAACAATAAGAGATAAGAATCTAGCATTTAAGAGCTCGAAGTCAAATGAATGAATGAATGCTTAACGAAATTTGAAATATTAATTACTAATAATTTTTTAATGCTATGGGATTGCACACAATAGTCCCCAAGTAACTTTACGAGGGGAGGAGTTGCTGTGACATCCCTTCCTGTGGAAGGAATGTAAAGAAGGTTCCATGCATTCTTCGAAAGGAGTTGGTGCTGAGGGAGTTCCTCTTCAAACTAGGACATCCTGTCTAGCATAGAAGAGGTTGGATAAAAGGAGCCAGAAATTAGGAATAGCTCGTTAACTAGAAATGAACGCATGAGGAGGAGTTAGAAGAAATGATGTAACTTTACGGTGTGCCGGTAGATGGCTACGGCAGGAGGCCTGTTGGGTTTGAGGTGTGTGTTTTCATGCACGAAAGCACCTCGGGTTAATAAACGGGGATCCCGATAGGAATTTCAAATAATAATATTAATATACCTACGTTTAAATAAAGAATAAAGGACTGTATAATGTTATTTTATTTAAATTTTTTTCTAATTGGTTATTATATGATTCTAATTGTCCGGATAATAGAGATCAACTGTTTTAATACAATATTGATCTGAGTGATTAAATTTTAGGGACAGGTTTCCGGTTGAGCACTTCATATTATGCCAGCACGAATTGGCCCTTCGTGCCTGTTACTAGGAGTGAGATTATTCCCCACTTTACCAGTACTAGCCTAGCAGGAGGCTGACAATGTTGGATAATTTTTACTTTCTCTTGCCCTATATATGAAATATATAGAGAGAGAAAGTATTGCGATTACAATTTAGCCTAAGGACCAATTTGAATTTTATGATAAGTATTTAAAATGAAGAAGAATTTATAAAAGTCTTTAATAAGAGGTTTTATTTAACAATTGAAAGGCATTTTTGTAAGACACCTACGTATATATAGAAATTTTAATTGAATAGGCAAATGACATTTATTTAGAAATATTTCAATCAGAAATTTGTAAAATGTTTGCTGTCCAAAAAAAAAAAAAATGATTTAAGAATATAATTTTTTTTTCCAAATCTGGTGTCAAAGCAAAGAACACAACTTTAGATTATTGAATCTAAGAGAAATTTGACTAAGTAGTCGCTCTCAGCTCCGTCGCATTACAGTGAAATCTTGGCCTAATCTTTTTACTTTCTCTTACCTATATATGTTAACATATAGAGAGAAAGCATTGGTTTCATGTTAAAAATTCGATGTCGAGATTTTGATGGATATACACGTTTTGAGGTCCCCTGAGTCCAAAAAAGTGTTTTTCGGGACATGGTCTGTTTGTCTGTGTGTCTGTGTTCAATTTAAAACATGAAGGAATTGAGCTAGGAGATTGAAATTTTATATTTAAGTTAGCCACTCCCCTGAGGCGTGAAAGTAAGCTTTTGATTAAAATCGGCCAAAAAGTACTAGTACTTTACTGATGTACTTTTTCAGTTTTTTTTTTTTATTTTTCTCAAAATTTGCTCTAACGATTTTGATTAAAATTCAAAAATCAATTATTTTTTTAATGTTCTTGAAAATGTATATTCTCATTTTGCTCACAAAATTGGTTGAAGACCACTTTACTCTTGTACTTCATAGGAAAGCTAGGAGAAATGGTTGCCATGGTATTTTTCTGTTTATAAATTTTATATCTTGAATTCTTAAATATCGGCGGAAATTAAATATATATGTCGACAAAAAAAATCTGGTGCGAACCAGATTTTTTTACAATTTTCGTTATATCTCATATAAATTAATAGATAAATCTAGTTATATAACAAAAAAAAATGTTATAAAATAAACAGCGTATAAACTGGCGTCTATTACCAATGTTCGGTGGTAAATTTCAAACCTCTTTCTTCATACACTCTTCATTATATTAAAATATAAGAATAAAGTAGATGAAATTTCATTGTTTTTAACTTTAATTAAGGCAGAAACGTTGGCTGTTAAAAATTAAATCAAAAACCTCTTTTTTCTTCATCTTTAAACTTCTGAAAAATAAATAAACAAGATCGATAAAAGGAATTTAATTTAGATGCCTTTTTCTTCGGAGATGAATCGAGATAGTTAAATAGAGAGATCTAAATATCGAAGCCAAAAAAGACGACACAACGTGCAGATGACTTTTTGTCGAGCAAGTGTTTTAATTACGGTGGCAATGATCGATAGAGGCCAGAGGGTCATTGGGCCTAAACACCCAACACCCACCAAAAAGGAGGGTTCCTATGGAAACAATCTGTTGCACGCCCGCACCGGGTTTCCAATGTGAGAACTCCTTGAACTTCTTGTTCGAAACCCTCCGGCTGCACCAATCAATTCCATGTCTCCCCCCCCCCTTCCATCCTTTATTCTTATCTCTCTTCCTTTCCCTTAAACATTTGTTTTTATTAAAAAATACTTGACATTTTGGCTATTTTAAAAAATAATCCTCTAACTCTCTATTAAAGATTAACTAATAAAAGTTTGTAAAATCGTTGGTTTAAGATTCGCAATACTTTCTCTCTATTTATTACATTTATAGGTAAGAGAAAGTAATAATGCCCATTTCGACACTTACGTGCCATCCTCAGAAGTGATTAGTTGCAAAATGCCTTCTAATGATAGGGAATAATTTTGATCTTGCCCATAGGCGCCGGAACTGGGGGGGGGGGGGCAAGGGTATATTGCCCCCCCCCCCCCTGGCATCCTATAGGAGGAGGCAGAGGGGGGAAATATGCCTTCTTTTATTTCATTTATTTTTAAAAATGATACATTTTTACTTTTTAAAAATAAAATCTTTTAAATTAAAAAAAAAAATTAAAAAAGTAAGAAATTCATTTTTTTCCAAAATATTTTATATAGGCCCTATTGTATTTCTAATTTCTAAAAACATTTTATATTGAATTAAAAAAAGAAAATTAAAAATATTTATTATCTTCCAAATAGTAAAAAACAAATTTACTATAATTATAGTGGAAAATTTTTAAACCTTTAAAAATTTTAAATAAAATCACATTTTGACTTTGAGGATGTACAAGATTATATAACTCACTAAATGTATTTTGAAGTTTACTTGTATCAGGATTCAGATGGAATGATAAAAAATTATTTTTTACAAAAAATTTTTTATTTTTCAGGAATTCTAACCATAACTGAAAAATAAAAAAATTTTTGTAAAAAATAATTTTTTATTATAAGTCATTCAATCCATCTGAATCCTGATTCAAGTAAACTTCAAAATACATTTAGTGAGTAAAATCACAATTTTAATAAAATTAAAATTTTAAAAAATTTGTAGTCATTTTCTCAAAAATTTTTTAGGCTATATAGTAGATTTATTTGTTTTATACTTTTTGAACAAATTAAATTATTTTAATTTTCTAAAAAAAAATTAGCCCCCCCCCCCCCCTGATTCAAATTCGTTCCGGTGCCCCTGATCTTGTCTCAAAACATGAAAAGTTTTAAAACAGCCATTTTCGTGGGGCAAGATCGGAGTACTTGAAATTTTTTACAATTTCCTATAAAAATGATAATTTCAAAAGGAAATTGGTGTGTTTGTCAGTACGAATTAAAAAGTGCTAAATCCACATAGCAAAAAACGATCCGATCTTATCCCACCCCACTAAACTAAAAATTTTGGGATTGGAATAATTAGAATTGAACAGGGGAAATTTGATTAAGCAAAAGAGTAAATTTACTTTCATTGCTATATATGTATTTAATTTAAAAAACACGATACTCGACACATAAATAATTTGATTAAAACATTATTCGATTACATTTCAATAGATCAATTGACATTTTATATACTTGATTAAAAAGAAGATGAGAGAAATAAAACCAGCTGTGAATATAGAGACCATCATTTGAATGAAAATATTTGGCTTGGCCCGATGCTAATGAACAATGCCACCAACTTTGGAGGCTCTAACCAAGTATGTGGAGTTGCCAACATCTCCATGTGTTGTGCTGTTACTACATATTTTTTGAATATCAGCACACTGAGATAAATTCAGTTTTTCATCAATTTTTATTTTATTTTGAATTGTCCTATCCGAATTTCTCACTATATAGCCTATATTTTATTTCATTTATAATTGAGAAAAAGTAAAAAATCTGGTGTGACTGGATGTTTTGTTTCGAGATATATTTAGTGTCTCAGAGCACCTTAGTTCAAAACTTGCATTTTAAATGTTGACTGCTTGAAATAAACTCTGGTTATTTTTCAAATTTTTAATCTCATATTTGGATATTTTATGCACAAAAGAGAATCCTAAATAAATATAAAATTTCATAAGAATTGGAAATGTGTAAAAAATTCCAAAGATCCTCCCCCCCCCAATTTTGAATGTAAATTTACATGAAAATTCCTTTAGGGATTCAAAATTGGCTCTATGGAAGGAAGAGCTGGAAAATTTATTCAAAAAACCTGAAATACTATTAAAACATCAGTAGGTGTACTTCCAACAATTTTCAAGAAAAATTTTACAGAAATACTTTTTAAAGAGCATGTAAAAAATAATTGATTTTTGAATTTTAATCAAAATCGTTATAGCCGATTTTGAGAAATTCGAAAAAAAAACTGAAAAGTACTTCAGTAAAGTAGCCTTCTAGTACTTTTGGCCGATTTTGTTCAAAAGCTTATTTTGACTGTCCGGGAGGGTGCCTAACTTAAATATAAAATTTCAATCTGGTAGCTCAATTTCTTCTTTAAACACACACAGAAACACACAGTCAGACCAATTTGCGAAAGTCTCTTTTTTTGATTCAGCGGACCTCAAAACTTGTATATCCATCAAAATCTCGACATCGAATTTTCGACATGAATCCAATACTTTCTATATTTTACAAATACAGGTTAGAGAAGCTAAAATTACTCAATTTGCAAATTAACTTACGATTCGTAAAGTTAAATTGTGAATTGACAGAGAATAAATAAAATATTTATTTTATAATTAAAATGGCATTTTTGCCTAATCTTGTGGGGATAATTAATATTTTATTATTGAAGAGAGAATTAATAATTTTATTAATAATAAAAGGGATAAAGAGAATTTATATTTTATCCTATATACTGCAATTGTTTGAAAAATAATCCCTTCATTTGTATAGAAATTAAGGATTGATAAGAGGGAATCAATTCTATCACAACTAATGAAAAGTTAATCAGAGCAACTACGCACAAATATTTGCGATGATAAAAAATAAATTATTTCTTTTCCAGGGGCGTAGCTACCAACGTATCAGGCACGGGCCCAGTGCCGGATTACCCATTAGTCGGAGTAGGCGATCGCCTAGGGGCCCAGGCTTTTTAGGGCCTCGCAACATATTTTTTTAAAACTATTTTTCGGCATCTAAGGTCATTTACATAAATTCAGTTAAAATAATTTTTGAGAACCCGGGAATTCTAAAAGTGTCAAGCATCGCAGGGGGTATATATAATTATTTTTCAGGAGGGGAACTCATTTTTGAATCTTTAACTCCCTCCTTCCTCCCTATAGAAACATATTTTAAAATTATGTTTTATTTAATAAGAAATCCTTTATTAAAATTTTTAAAATGAATATAAATTTCTATTTTTCCACGAGCACTTGGGGACATTTTGAACATTTCGGGGGAGGGGGGGTAAAACTGTTGTATAATAAAATCATATTGGGAAAAATTATTAGCTGACAGGACCCCGAGATGTCGACTGCCTTCCATCTTGATTAATCCGGTACTGTACGGGGCCCCAAACCCGTGTAAGCATAAATAAATGTAAATATAAAATGTTACCAAAAATCTCACGCAAAAATAATTTAAACATTGAAAATACTGTAAATAAAGAAAAAAAAACAATTGAGCATTTATTAAGCAGAAAAGTTCTGTTCTGCTCTAAATAACAGCCTTGGAAAATTTTTGTTTGTTGCTCAGCCAGGCAAGTACAAAAAAAAAAATAATATAATGTAAGTTAAATACTAAAATTTGATTATTTTAAAAATAGGGGAAAAAATTATTGTGGTTTCTCCAAAAAAATTTAGGAGGAAGGGCCCTCCAACAAACTTTGATTCAGGGTCCATCTAGGGCCCCCCCCCCTCCCCCTGTTCTTTTTAGTGAGCAGCCTTTATTCGATATTGAAATTCAAATTGAAGAATTTCAAGGAAAAAACATTTCAATTAATTTTAAACCATTCATTTTATTATTTATTTTTCTTTGAATTTTGTATTTTGTATTATTGTCTATTATACATTGGTTCGAAGAATCGGAGCGGTTATTAAAAAAAAATTTAATTTAATGATAAATTTCCAAGTTTCCCACATTCCTTATTTAACAACAAAAAGAGACCCCTGATGCACAGTTTTTTTTTTTTTTTAATTCTTTCACTGTTCGGGTTCTGTTTATCTAGGTATGAAATAAATTTTAGAATATAAATTCAGAAAAAACTCATTGTTTAATATCAAGTAAAACAAATTTTTACTTACGTTTAAATTGTTATTTATTAATATAAATAGATGAAATAAAATTCTGCAAATAAAAATTCAAGTAGAAAGCTTTTTTTTTTTCAAATGATAGTTTTTAAAATAATTTTGTGAATAAAATGAAAGTGTGTTCCCATAAATCCAAATTGATGTTAGCCATTAAATATTTTTATTAATATTTTATTTATCTCAAAAAACGCATCGACGACACGGGCTTATGCAATGAAGCGAATTTTCATCCGATCGCGACGCACTTTTTGAGGAACCCCATTAAAAGTGTTTTTAGTTGTTTAAAAAATATTTTCTTAAAAGATTTTTTATATATACTTCTTCGGGAAAAATAAATAATATCAAACTCTAGGAAAACGAAAATATTAAGATAAAACCGAATCTATTTTAGATTTTTTAGATTTCTTTTTTTATTTTTTTTTAGAGAGAATCTTATTTATTGGTTTCTTGAAAATAAAAATCAAGATTTCGAAACAAAAAGATTATTTCGGATTTTTAAAAGCAAAATAAATTGAAAAACGAAACATTCCGCTTAATGCACTATTTAGAAGCTATGTAGCTTTTATCAGCATTAGACAGTAAGTTATATTAATTTTATTGTTAAAAATCTCTAATTTGTTTTAATTTTTTCTCTTTAATAACGAAGTCCACATTTTTTGTTGTGTTGTGAGTGATTAATAAATTTTATAAGATATAAATCAAATTACAACAATGAAAAAAGCCTTTGAATGCCAAAGTCTTCAAACAAAATTTATTTATTCATCATCAATCATTTAATGGCTTTCTGTAATTATACCACAAAGTTGTATTGGAGAATATTTTATGATACATACTAACAGACAGCCAATAAGCAATAAACGGTTGGTAAATAAATAAATTTTACTTCGGGCTTAAATACTTTTTTCATTAAAAAAGAGAATTATCTTCTTTATTTGATCTATTGATAGATTGATTCAATTGACATGTATGGAAATGAATTTGTTTTTGTTTATAAGGAATGCGAATGAATGCAAGTGAGCGACGAGCGCGTGGTCGGCGCGCCGGCGTAACTTGCCAGGAACCAACAAGTGCTGCACGTGAACTTTTGACAAGACAACAAGTGATCGTCTTCTTTTATTTTATTTATTTGCAACTAGTGTTTTACAATTTTAAGAACTTGCTGTTTGTTTTGTTACCTGTCATCGTAGACGAATCCGGCATGTAGACAGTTGACGTGCAGAGCGGCGGCGAGAAGGGAACAACTTGGACCAACCCAGGCCATTGCGGGGATGGTGCAACAGTCAACAAAATTAATAAAAAACCAGCAAAATCATATTGTTTGACTTTTTTAGTCGATGTTACTTTGAAACCTGTTGCTTAGGAGATTTCCAAACACAGGGAGGGAACAATTGATCCCAGCCAAGGATCAGCCTCGACTGAGAATGCGAGAAGTACGAAAGAACGTGTGAGACAGGAATCGATGCTCCCACCCCCTGCTCCTCATCCCTCAGAATTTATGAGGTGCGCATGCGTTGCTTCTGCGCACCACCACTCACACACACTACTTCAATATACTGTAATTCATTCATTTATTAATAAGAATGCATCTCCAATTAGCACGAAAATGAATGTCCCTAATAAAGGTAGAGGATCCACTATTTGCAAATGGCACAATTTTTTCTTGTTTTAATTTCAATATCACCATAAATTCCCTCACTTTTTTAGAGTTTAGAACATTTTATGATGATAATGAGATTTAATGGCTGAAAATATACTATGGAAGCATCTTCCATAGCACTTCCGCATCTGAAGTGCAGGTAGCCAAAAATAAAAGACTCGATTCTCTATGAATGTTCAGACGTTTCGGGCAAAATTTATCCTCAGTAAACAATTCTATTGATATTGAGTTAAGTCTCTATAATTATAGATACATATTTAGTATTTAATTCCACTACGTATTCTATTTAATTAATTAATATGATGATATACTTTATTAATTTTCATCATTAATTTTTAATCTTTGAAATTTTCAAGGTGGGCATTGATTCAGTGGAAATAATGAACTTAGAGTTCAATACAATTCACAATTCAGAATCGGAGAATTCTGTCCTTGTTTTGAGGCATCTTCAGAGTTGAGACCGAAACGAAGATTGGACGTAAACAATTTTTCCCTGGTTGAATCTTTTAATGTTTTATTACTCTATTCAGTCATATACCCACTGTTCAATATCAGTACTATATATAATTTTACCTTTATGTTTATAGCTAATATAAGTAGGAAGAATATTGGAAAACATGAAGAAATATATGTTTTATTTAATCGATGTTCTCATATGCGAAAGAAAGCGACAGGAATGTGCTTATTATAACAATTTACTCCAGTCAAAAAGATATTGACGAGTTTTAAAGTAAAATACGAAAAAGTGATAGAGAGACTTAGTGAAATTTCTCTCAAAGACAAGGGAAAGATTTATGCAGAGCCAGGGGTTGTTTAAAGGTGAAAATAGTGAGAGAGTTGCTGATGAAGAAAGTCAGGAGTCGTGCGCACTGTGCAGACTCTTGAAGAGGGAGTTGGTGACCGGAAGTCGGTCGGCTCCGTTGTCTTAAGTCAGTGTCTTCTGTGTTGTGTGTCGACGTCGCTGTCCTCCTGTCTTCGAGAAGACAAATCTTCAATCTTCCGGTGGCGTTCTCGAGTGTGGTTGGCCGGTGTCCTTAGATATCTTCGAGGAGACAGATCTAAACACTCCCAATGGTGTTCTGCCGAAGTGATGTGATGTTTTCTCCCCCCCCCTCCCTATGTGAATCTGGTGAACCGTGAGTAGGAAACAATTATACCTCTTTCTTTTTCTCTCTCTCTGGTATGCTGTACAGTACATAGTACTGATCTATCTGGATATTTAGGGATGGGGAGTGTAGGTAAGTTTAGTCATAGGTGTAATTTTAAATTAATCTTTTCATTATTCATTTTATTTTAACGATCAGTTATGCAAAGCCTCCTTTAAAACAAAATTGTAAAATACAAAACGACTGGGACACCGTAACAGGCAAGTAATTTAGTGCCGATATCTTCACGGAGAGATAGCTAAGCATAAAAATGCATTAATTTTATTAGGATTCATTTAATTTTCAATCGTTAATATTATTAATTATTATAGATATTTATCTGACGAAGTGAGAAAGTGAGGTTATGTTATAACTTAATGGGCCAACGTAATGGTCAATTATAGTTTGGAGGGAAATTCGAGTAGGTTTTACGTGAAACCTACAATATTTATAAATGAAGATTTCACATGGTTTTAATGATATTAATAGAAACATTTAGATTTATAACTCAATATATTTTGGATTAGTAGCTCATCTTCAGGAGTTACAGACAACAAATTTTTTATATAGATGGCGTATTGTATGATTTATAATTTCATACAAGTTATATATTTGATCCTGATTTCACTAGCTTTTTCCATTTTTCCGATTGTTTATTTTTATTTAAAATTAATATCGATAAAGATCTGTGGCTGTAGGCTTAATGATGATGGAGTCATGAAAACAAACAAGACGAATGCAGCCAAATATTCTTTTATTTTAATTCTCGCCCTCACGGCTGACGTTTCGGCTAGGAACCGACCGAATATTCAGTTTCGGTTACGGTTTCGGCCAGTTTCGGCCAAAAATCATGGTTTCGGCCGTAGTTTCGGTTTCGGCCAAAAAGTGGCCGAACCTTTCGGCCGGCCGAAACCAGAGTCTGAAAAAATGGGATGAGACTCGCATGCAAAAAAAAAATCTGGTGTGACTGGCGCACAGCACACAACTTTCTCTTACCTTCGGTAATCGAAAGTTATGTTCTGTGCTTGTCACACCAGATTTTTGTGTCGACATGTATTTAGTTTCCGACAGTAGGGTACAATTGAATTCAAGATGTAAAATTTATAAGTATGGGAAAATATTTATATTTTGTTACCATGGCAACCATTTCTCCTATCTTCCCTATGAAATACAAAGAGTAAAGTGGTCTTCAGAAGATTTCAATTGCAAAATGAGAATATACATTTTAAAGAGAATCTAAAAAATAATTGATTTTTGAATTAAAAAAAAATCGTTGGAGCAAATTTTGAGAAAATCGAAAAAAACTGAAAAAGTACATCAGTAAAGTACTAGTACTCTTTGGCCGATTTTGATTAAAAGCTTATTTTTCCGGTCCCGGGGGTGTTTAACTTAAATATAAAATTTCAACCTCATAGCTCAATTCCTTCATGCTTAAAATTGAACACACACCCACCCACCCACCCACCCACCCACAGACAGACCATGTCGCGAAAACCACTTTTTTGGATTCAGGGGACCTCAAAACGTGAAGATCCATCAAAATCTCGACATCGAATTTTTGACATGAAACCAATACTTTCTCTCTATATATATATTACATATATACATACGTAAGAGAAAGTAAAAAGGTTCAAATAATTTGCTCTTGAGGGAGAAAAATTTAGTCTCCCTAAAAAAAGGTAAAATGATTTTCACGGGAGGGGAAAAAATTCAAAAAAAAAAGGTAAAATGAAAAAAATTTTTATAGGAAATACAAGTTTCGGTTTCGGCCGAAACTAAGGTTGAGGCCGAATATTCGGTTTCGGTTTCGGCTGAAAATCTTTTTTCGGTCGTACCCTAGTTTCGGCCCGCATTTGGCTGCATTCGTCTTGTTTTTTTCATGACTCCATTATCATAAAATTAATATTTCAATAAAAATATTTTAGATGAATATCTAGAATAATTAAAAATTCCGTTTAATATGTATTATAAATTAAAGGAACCGGAATTAAATTAATGCATTTTTTTGTTTAGCTGTCCCTCATGATAGAGAATAGAGACCAGTGGGGAAAGAAAGCATTTTGAGGGGTGCGAGTCGATTTATGAAAATATTGAATAGAAATCTATCTAAATATAAAATGTTATCATTTTACTTTCTTTATGCATTAGATAAACAACTTGAAAATGTACAAATGTGAAAGTGATGACCTTTTTTTTGATAGACAGGTAATAGGAAGTGCGAGAAAATATTTTAAGGCTCCAAGGAGTGCCGATTACTGAAAAGGATAAGAACCGCTGATATAGACACTAAATGATTTCAATCAAGGGCGGATATAAAGGAGTAGGGGTAAGGGGGTAATTACCCTCACCCGAGATTTGAGAGAAATATTATTTTTGGGAATTAAATTTTATTTTTAATATAAAATCTTAAAAATTTGATTTGTATTTATATTCTGGTAAACAAGCACATAATGCACCTTTAAATTACCGAAAGCAAGAAAAAATTGTGTGCTGTGCGACCAGCCACACCAGATTCCAGAGAGTAAGTAAAAATAAGATAAGAGAAATTTGTGATGTCCTTAGTCACATTTTTAAAGGAAGCATTGTTTTAAGAAAACTCAATTGTTTAAGGTTGATTAAAATACTTTTATTTTTAGACTACCCCGCCATACCAGTATATTGTTCTCTTTAAATTTTCAATAGTAATTAAAACTTTTGAGTGTGATTATTTTTCGAAATTGAAATAAGCCTGGGGGAAAAAGCTCTCAAATCGAGAGGTGAAATACAATGACCCTGTTGCTGTCCCAAAATCGTTTCAGACCCTCAATTGACGCCCTAGCTCTAACTCGGTTAATTTGTTTATCCAAATTAGATATCTAACCTCCTACAGTCAAATGGTTTAAAACTTATTTTCAAATCTCGTTAAAATAAATTGCCTCTTCTCAAGTGGAGTGGGATAGAATGGCAGAGGGAGGCGGCAGGCGGGGCGGCAGGCGGCAGGCGGATGCCGTCTTTTTCTAAAGGTTTCGGCTAGTTCTAATCCAATTATGAGACAATGGCTGGAATGGCAGATCGAGAAAGAGTCGAGAGTCTCAGCCACTGTTTATCCTGTTTTCCCTTGAACAGACTTTAAGGGCTCTAAAAACAGGTAGATCAAGAAGAGGGATACTTGACTCTCGACGAAGAATTGCACTCTTTGTCCAAGATTCCAAATCTTATATTTGGTAAAAGTGAATCAGAAAATGGATGAAAAAAGAGCTAGCTAGTCACTCACTTCCGTTGTATATGCTTGTTACCACTCTAGCTCGCTGATTGGCCAGAGTCAGAGGAAGTGGAGTCAGTGAGGGAAATTTAAAACTTCAAGTCAGAGAGGGAAATTTAAAACTTCAAGTCAGAGAGGGAAATTTAAAACTTTAAAATTTCTAGCCGAAGGCGAGCAATTGCAAAATTTCCAAACAGTGAGCAAGAATAAATTTGATGCAAGGGAGTCCAGAGGGCGCCCAAGAACGGATCAAGAGGAGTTTCTCGGAGGGGGGGGTAATCTAGTGCGACTCGTCGCACAGTACAACTTTCGGTAATTTAAAGGTGCATTCTGTACTTTTTTACCAGAATATAGGCCTATCTACAAATCAAATTTTTAAGTAATAATTTTTAAAATTTTATATTAAAAAAAAAATTTATTCAAAAAAAAAAATCATTGTGTGGTTTTATGAAATAACGATGCAAGTGAAACTTTTTTTTCAGATCGTAGGCGTTTAACTGTAAATTTTCAGAAAATTATTCAATTAAGGGTATTAAAATCGCGTTTTTAATCTTAACTTAATAATTGGAAAATGAGGATTGATAATGGGAAATCTATAGACTCATGTTAAAAACTGAGAACAATATTTATTTAGTAATTGAAGATTTGAATCATTTTAAATTATTTAAAAAATTATATTTTATCAATTTAAAAATTGAATAATTAAATCTCACAATTATTTTTTTATAATTCGTCATATACTTAGATTAAATTTCAACTTTCCTATTTTTGTCGTGACGTCATGGCTTGTAGCGTCACGGCCCTTGACGTCACAGCTTGTAACGCGACATTCTGATAGAAGAGCGAAAAAATTTGAGGCCATCAAATAAAAGTTTCACTTAAAAAATATTTTTCTCAAATCCCGGGGAGAGGGGGTAATTACCCCCTTTGCCCCCCACCCCTTGTATCAGCCCTTGAGCGCAGCCTCCTGGCCTTCGGCGGGTTTTGCCACTTGTTATACTTATAAAGTAAAATTGCCAATACCAAAATGGAGGAGTAGGAGAATGGAGGGATTATTTTGTTTTAATAATAAGAGTATGAGCTCTATACCATGTTTTTGGAGCAGGTATAGAAGCAATATTAATCGGTTATATAGGCCTACATGGTTTTTCAGAAGTAAGAGAGGCAACTGCCTCGAACCTTGTAATATTAGGAACATCACGTTGGTAATTCAATATCGAGTAGCATTGTCTTAAATAATAACTGAATTTGTTTATGTTAAAGCGTACATTGTCTTCGTGAAATTATTAAATAATACATTTTTTTTTTAATTTTAAAGGTTTCAAAAATATCAGTGGAACTCGCATTTTCTCTAATAATACAACATTAAAAACAATAATTTCTCCTTATATTATATACATAAGATGTCAAATAAAATAAATTAAACCGGTAATCTAGTGGGCTGTTCCTATTCTAATTAACAATTAGCTAGTTCTTTCCTTATTGAATTATTTGATTTTTTGATGTTTCAGTTGAAATTCATTCAAATGATTGTGAAAATGACGTCAAATTCAAGCTAAAAGGGAATCGCCTCCTTTTAATGGCAATTTTAAGAAAAGCAATAAAACGGGCATTTAAAAGCAATAAAATCTCTTTCAGAGAAATTTACATAAATATTTTTGTTTTGATATTTTAACTGGAATCGATCTTCTTGAAATTTAAGATTTTTTCACAATAAAATAAATTGATTTCAAGTGAAAAATCAAAAGATGTGGGTTAATGGGAATTACTCAAAAACGAAAAAACTCTCGCTATTCAAATTTTATACTTAAGCCAAGTATCTATGGCGCAAGTATTTCAAGAAATTTCAATCACATCATCCAAAGGGTACTAATACTTTCGATAGCTAAAAAACCGCCCCCAAATTCGAGTGCCCCTGGACCAATTCCAACGCCACCCCCCTGCGGGGGATAATATTTTTTTTTTGTAGATAAGTTATTTTTTGTCTTCCCTACAGTCATTATTATGAATAATACACTTTTTTTTGTAAAAATTTGAACGCTGCCAGCGCCCCTTTCTTTAAAGCTCCCGGGGCCTTCGCCCCTTCTGCCCCCCCCCTTGTTGCAGCACTGCCTATGATGTCTTGATTTTATTTATTTCTGTGAATATTTTATCTTAATCTTAAAACATGATTAATAAACTATTCTTTTCTGGTGCCAATCTCGAGATTCAATCATTTGCCCTTCTTTCTGATTAGACCCTTTCCCTTTCGTCAAGTTAGCCTTCACCTTCTTTTGACAAAGGCTTGCGATATCGTACATGTTTCGCACATAGAAAGAGGGAAAAGAGAGAGGTTTTGCAATCCGTGGCGAGTGAGGTTGTGGGTGAGGATTTGTCACGGCTGTATTCTTTATCGTTCCCTTGTCGTGTAACGAAGAAGACACAATGCAATTTGCCCCTTTATTCGTCAAAGCCGAGCTAGGCAAGATGCCAGAGCCGTCGCACTGCTAAAAGTATGTCATCAACCTAGAGAGAATAAATGAAATAAAATTAAACAGTGCGAATCTGCTCGAAGAAATTTGCTATTAATAATTTGTTTTCTAATCAAAAAACTCAAATACAAATTAATTTATGTATTTTTTGAGAAAGGACTTTAAATAATAACCAAACATTCGTTGAAAAGCGATTTAAATGAATCTATGTTAATAAGGGATTTTGCAAATATTATAATTGAAAAGTTGCTTGGGAAGTGATTTATCCGAAGTATATATAATGTTTATTATATTTTTTACTTTGCCAGTGACTGTTGCTTCAGTAGAAAGAACATTCAAAAATAAAAAAGATTTTAAAAGAAATT
The DNA here is from genome assembly GCA_023213315.1 of Euborellia annulipes. Taxonomy (NCBI): domain Eukaryota; kingdom Metazoa; phylum Arthropoda; class Insecta; order Dermaptera; family Anisolabididae; genus Euborellia; species Euborellia annulipes. The sequence goes on along the minus strand of JAKCPI010009545.1, from coordinate 25,748 downwards.
CAATTGGACAATCTCTTCTGAAATAATTAGCATTAATTTCAATCTAGTTACGTATATTCTACAAATCACTAAAATAATTTATTATTGTAAATAAAAAGAAAGTAATAAAAGAAAGTAAAAAAGCAGAATAAATGTCTAACAACTCGAAAAAAGAATTCTATAGAATAAAAAATTGAAGAGAATTTTACAAATCATTTATTCCAATCCTAAAATAATTCTCTCGAAGGGAAAACATTTCGCATCCCTTCTAAAAACAAAAAGCTTCGATTTATATACTGCAATATCGAAATTTCTTGCTTTAAAATTAATCGAGCTTTACGAACATACAATAAATAATTGATTTTTAATTTTTTAAATTATTAAAAATAAATCTCTATATATATAAAGAGAGAACTCACTGACTGATTGACTGACTGACTGACTTACAATCATCGCACAGCCGAAACTGTAAGGCCTAGAAAACTGTAATTTTGCATGTTGATTATATTTGTGCCCTAGGCGTCATTTAGGAAGCGATTTTTCGAAATTCCAAATTTTTTTATGGCCCCATCCCTAACTCGCCCACCCGCCAAAACACACATTAAAAACCCGCAATTTTTTTATTATTATTAGCCTTTATATAATTTTTATACACATAATTTATTTGTGAGATATATAATTTTTTTTGAGAAATTTAAATTTTCTATAGGATATTTATTATTACCTATATATTTCTTTTAACATCTTTTAAACCCTAGGTTCTCAACGTAAGCGATAACGACCCCCTGTGGGCGTTTTGGACTTTCAGCGGGCGGTAGAAGACCCAGAGAAAATTAGTGGGCATTGTGATGATGCAGAAGAGGCGAGGGCAGATTAAAAATATAGTCTAAAAAATCTGGTGTGACTGGCGCACAGCACACAACTTTCTCTTACCCTTCGGTAAGAGAAAGTTGCGCACTGTGCTGGTCACACCAGATTTTTGTGTCGAGATATATTTAGTTTCCCATAGCACCTTAGTTTCAAACTTGCATTTTAAATGTTGACTGCTTCAAATAAACTATGGTTATTTTTCAAAATTTTAATCTCATATTTGGACATTTTATACACAATATAGATTCGTAAATAAATACAAAATTTCATAAGAATTGGAAAAAAAAATTTAAATGCGTAAAAAGTTCCAAAGGGGACCCCCTTTTGAATCGAAATTAACATACAAATCCCTATAGGAAATTAACATTGTTCCTATGCGAAGATAAGGTGGAAAGGGAATTTAAAAAGAGTAGAGAGAGAGAAGATAGTTTTGTGAGAGAGAGAGATATGTTTTCTCCGAAAAAAAATGGGCGTTTAAATAATAATTGATTTTTAATCTAATAAAAAGAAAAAGATTTAAATTCGGTTACCATGGCAACCATTTATTTCTCCTATCTTTCCTATGAAGCACAAGAGTAAAGTGTGCTTCAAACAATTTTGAGGGCAAAACGAGAATATACATTTGAAAGAGCATCTAATAAATAATTGATTTTTGAATTTTAATCAAAATCGTTAGAGCGAATTTTGAGAAAATCGAAAAAACTGAAAAAGTACATCAGTAAAGTACTAGTACTTTTTGGCCGATTTTGATTAAAAGCTTATTTTGTCGGTCCCAGGAGATGTTTAACTTAAATATAAAATTTCAGCCTCATAGCTCAATTCCTTCATGCTTAAAATTGAACACACACAGACACACACACACACACACACACACACACAGACAGACAGACAGACAGACCATGTCGCGAAAACCACTTTTTTGGATTCAGGGGACCTCAAAACGTGAAGATCCATCAAAATCTCGACATCGAATTTTTGACATGAAACCAATACTTTCTCTCTATATATATATTACATATATACATAGGTAAGAGAAAGTAAAAAGGCAAAAAATACACGCTAAACATATTTAATATATTTGAGGAAAAGTAAAATGTCTATATCTCAATCTTAGATAATCCTCTTTTTTAAATAAACACAACCATTCCACCATCCAAAAATACTCTTAATTTTTTAAACTCAAGATCGTTCAAATATACGTATTTTTTCGATTAAATATTGATTTTGAATATTTACAAAGAATCTAATCATTTAATTAACTTTTATATTCCTAAATAAAAATAGCGTGACTCTATCATTTATAATTGATATAATTAAATAATTTACGATAGCGTTAGTAATCTCGTTTAATAAACAAAGATATTTTAATTAAAGAAATTTCATAATTATAAGTTTAAAACTAAAATGGTTTAAATTCTTTAATAATTTGATTTAAAAGACAAAAATCCATTTTCACATAATATCGTTTTTGTTTACAAGTCGAGTGATTTATTCAATGAATTTAAAATTTATGAAAACTCCGGGTGTGGATTTAATATGTCTAGATTATGGCGAAGTCAAATGAAAATATAAATATTTAACCCAAATGAAATTGCACCTCGTTGTTTCTGTGCGAACCCGAGGGCGGAGGGGGAAGCCCCGGGGTCAAATCTTAATTCCGGCGAATTCTCCTTCGGGTCATCATTTGGACAGGTATGAATGTACTGTGCATGTATATACCTAGCAACAAACAGGTCAGGTCTAGTTCCTAACAAGTGTGGCGAGAACTTTCTCCCTAGAAAGCATGTCTCATTTCTTAACAAACTTCTACATTAAAATATGAGAACATCATAATGGTGATTACAACAAAATTCCCAGAGAGTTTACTAATATACTTTAGCCAATTTAGAGGGAACGTTAGAGTTGTCTACCTGGAAAGCTGGCCATAAATCATAAAGCTGCCAGATAGGAACCCAAAACATTTAAGAGATTCAAATTATTATCTTATGCTTACTTTTTGTATTTGAAAAAAATAAAAAAATATGAATTCCAGGAACAAATTTAATATTTATAAAGAAGCTCGTTAATAAGAACCATCATTCAAAAGAGAATATACTTAGAGAATAATGGACCAGAACAACTTTTATATTTCACATATACCTATTTACATGTATTATATATTATTGAGAATGATTGCAATACAGTTTAATTTTATTTCTTTCTTTCTTCTCATCTCTCTTTTTTTCTCCATGTTCCAATTCTTCGTAATTTAACAATGGTTTTTTTTTTTTTTTTTTTTTTTTGAAACGCTAGTACTTGAGAATCCTTTTTGGGAAACTCGTTAAAAGAGTGACGCCACTTATTTATACTATAAAGAAGGCAATAATTAAACATAAAGAACGAATTTAAATTCCTGAGAGCTCAGGTACTTAGCGTCCAAAATAAACTTTGCATTTAGACCTCTCTTAATTTTCAATCTATATCTAATTAAAAATTAAATGGAAAATAATTTCTCTTCTTATATAAATTAGCGCTAGTGGGAAAAAAAGGATATAAATATTTATTAACTTAATTTTACTATATTTTATTTGTAATCCTTCCCATGGGAATTTCGAAGGTGTTTGTTTTACGCTTTTATTGCTACGTTAATTAGTCATCATCTCTCAATTTTAAAAGATATATAGACTATACATAAACTTGGTTGTTTTTTTTATTTAAAGTTAAATGAAATTTTTTATTAAAAAGAAATTTTCTCTATTTGAAGTACTTCGTTTTTTAATTATATTCAGGGACGTCATTTAGGGACTTAGGCACCGGAACTGGGAGGGGACAAGGGTACATTGCCCCCCTCCCTGACATCCTCTAGCCCCCCCTCCCTGTTTGGGAGGGGGGAGCAGAAGGGGCATTTCTCCCTAAGATTTTGAAAGAAAATGATGAAATAATAAAGTAAATTATATATTTTTTTAAATTAATGTAAAATTGACAAAATCTTTAGAGTAAATTTTGACAAAATCAAAAAAAAATTGAAAAAGTACATCAGTAATGAATTAGTAGCACTTTTTGGCCGATTTTGTTCAAAAGCTCATTTTCAAGCCTAAGGGGAGTGCCTTACTTAAATATAAAAGTTCAACCTCGTAGCTCAACTCCTTCATGCTTTAAATCGAACACAGACACGCACACACACACATACAGACCATTTCGAGGGAGTCACTTTTTTGAACTCACGAGGGGGTTTCCATCAAAATCTCGACATCGATTGCCTTGTACTAATTCGTGGCAAACTAAGGAGAATTCGGAAGTTAAGCTGGGCTGATAGGGGGGAAACATTACGTGAAAAATTAGGAGTAAACATTGCTAGGAAAAATTCAAATTATAGAGGGTAAGTGGCCTAGTTCGAATTATAGAACGTTCTATCCCCCTCTTGTTATGAAAAAGATTCGATTTAACCAGCGTGGATTCGCTTTAGATAAATATAAAGCATTTTTTCGATTTACCAAAGTTTACAGCTGAAGAGTGCGAATTATCGAAAAATTTGAATTATCGAGAGTGGACTGTATATAAGTGGTTATATTATATAGTAAAGTGCGGCGCGGAGTAAAATTTCCCAATTTGGCCACGTTTTCGGTTCATATTAGTAACATCCGGACATTTCTCAGATCCAGACGCCAAACCGAACACGTGTTACAAATCCGGACTACCTGGACGAAATCCGAATGTCTGGTAACCCTTTCTATGAATAACTTAAGATAGCAAAATTTTTTCCATGTTAAGGAAAAAATTTTATTTCTTTTTTATTATAATGATAGAAATGAGCTAATTATTCACAAAAAAGTGGAAGTGGATAGCAACTAGAGAAAGAGAGAATATTAGAGCCCAGGTGGTTGAATCGATCCTCTTTTCTAATAATTTTCAATTGATCAGCATTGAAATAGAATCCTCAATGGGAAAAAAGCGATGAAAGGGGAATAAAAAAACTAACCACCTATCGTTAAATTATTTTAGTCATATCTTTTTATTTTCAAGAATGAATATTTTATATAACCAATATCAGGAAAAGTTAAGGAAAATCCGAAATGGACATTTAAAGATGCGGAAAAAAATCAGAGAATCTAGTATTAGAAATTCTATGGAATGATTTTTATTTTTGATGATAATATATTTCATTATAAAACTCTATCTATGATTAGAAACACTTAAAAAAAATATGAATTTTCAATCGTTTTTCATATACTTTCGTGCTTGAATTTTAATATGCCCAGCTTGTGAAATCAAATTCTTAAGTAAAAAAAATATTAGTCAAATTTAAGTAGCTTAAAAATGTATGATATTCTTAACAAAGTAAGTAGTCGAGATGGTAAAGGCGTCGACAAAAACTCATATATGAAGGGAAGAATCTAAGAGCTCGAGTTGGGACTTTTTTTTTAACTAATGTATGAAATTTTTCATAAACCCGTTTAAAAAACTTTTAATAAATTGGTTTATGAAAGTTCATTTTTTAGTATATGAACTTTTCATATACCCGAATGTAAAATTCATAAACAGTTTGTGTAACAGACTTCCCATACTTGTTTATGAATATCGCTTGAAAATTTTGAACAGTGAACCTTACAGATTATATAATTTTGCGTCATAAATTTAATTATTGGAATATTCTAATATTTTGAGATGAGAGAATTTTTCAGATGATATTTTTAAGTTAATAATTAAAGAGCCTCGGTGTTTAAGTGATTCATATTATAGCGACATCAGGCTGGAGCTAGTAATTAAATTTTGAGTTAGTAGCAAATCAAGCCTCGCTGTTTGAGACGAGAAACGGCTGCCTGCCTTTGTGTAATCAACGGAGGTAGACTTTGCCACCGATTGCAATTAAAGCCATGCTCTTTTAAGTCTGTTTCCCCGCTACCCCTTACCGTCACCAACACCATTACAACCAATCAGATAAACAGATACACACGACATGAAAGGTCATTGAAAATCATCTAGCTCGTTTTCACCAGAGGAGGTGTATATAACTTATATAGTTATTGTATTGTATATTTAACAAATTTCCATTTTTTATTCGAATTTCACTAAAATTCACGATATATTCAAAATACAACTTAATCAATATAGACGCCATCTACCAAGCAAGAATGGAACTGCGTCACAATTCTAGACGCCTGGTAGGGCTGCAACCTCACAAGAGAGGTAAAAGGCGATTTAACAAATATTAACAAATATATTCAATATATTTGAAAAATATGAGCTCATATTGGCATTGGGTGTTTTATTTTAAAAGTAATTAGCATTATTACGAGTACTAGTGCCCGGTTTTATGTAAATGCACTTCATATTTGCTAACATGTAGGCTAATTCACGGAAAACCATCCATTTTTCATCAGAATCATACGTCCTTAGTACTATGGTTCAAATTTAATAAGGAATATTTGACATATTTGGGGAATACTGCATAAAGTTGCATATATCAAATCAAAAAATTTTTATTATTGAACCATGTGAATTTTTTGATTACTTATTTACATATTCTTATATAAAACAACCAGACTAGAATTGTTATATATAGATTTTACAAATTCATATGCATTAATAACATGAAAGTATTGTATAATTAATCAAATATCGATTTTACTTTCCACCCCATTGATGATATCAAGTTTTAATCTTCCACTTTAAAAATACAAATGAACCAAAACTTTGCTTGAAACAAAGTATTGTAATTTACTATGACAGAGGTTTAACAATTCCACTGTAAATTATAAATATGTCTCTTCAGGGAGGCGGCTCCAAAAGGTTGAGCCTCTTAAGCCCTTGGTCCTCTTAAGGCCTTGGATCTAGAATTTATTGCTTAAATAATAGGAAAAAGTTGAAGCCGCCATCTTAGAAGTTCCCTTTGTGTTTATTTATTTCATGATCTTTAAACATATTATGTAACAATAAAAACATTTATTTTTTTGAGTAAATTAATACGTGAGAGAGACCACTTGAAATTCAAAATTTCATGATGAATCCCCTCTATTCTACATCTCTAGTTTATCTAAATGCGTCTAGGAGGGATTATAATTGGCATACCTTGTCCTATGAAAATATAATTGTGTGAAGGATGTATTCTACTGTGTGTATGCAAAATGTGTTTTGGGTTTCGCTTGTTTTGTTTATTTTTATTAATTGAGAGATGGTTTCTTTTCTAATGAGATTATAGGTCAGGATTATAAAATTATATCTTTATCATTAAATAAATTTCTAATTTTACTTTTTCTTCTATATATATGTTAATATATATAGAGAAAAAATTCGATGTGGAGATTTTGATGGATATACACGTTTTGAGGTCCCCTGAATCCAAAAAAGTGGGTCCCGCAAATTGGTCTGTCTGTGTGTCTGTGTTCAAGTTTAATGAATGAAGGAATTGAGCTAGGAGTTTGAAATTTTATATTTAAATTAGGTACCCTCCTGAGGCGTGAAAATAAGCTTTTAAACAAAATCGGCCGAAGAGTACTAGTACTTTACTGATGTACTTTTTCAGTTTTTTTCGATTTTCTCAAAATTTGCTTTAACGATTTTGATTAAAATTCAAAAATCAATTATTTTTTAGAGGCTTTTTCAAATGGATATTCTCATTTTTCTCTCAAAATTGTTTGAAGCACACTTTACTCTTGTACTTCATAGGAAAGATTCTCTTCTTTCTCTCATTTCTCTTAATGGTTGCCATAGTAACAAAATATAAATATTTTTCTCTGTTTATAAATATCTTTAGATATTTAATTCTAATATATCAGCGGAAACTAAATATATAGAAAGTTGTCTGCTGTGGGACCAGACACACCAGATTTTTTAAGTTTACTTCCAACCACTAGCTTAGTCAGAGGGGCGTCCTCGCTCTGAATTATGCTAGGATAATATTCGAAAGGGAAAATTAAAGACACTATTAACATTTTTTTCATAATAATCAAAATAAATACAATTTTTTCATTACGGATAAAAAATAAATAATTATTTTGTTTTAGTGAAATCTTTTTTTTTTTTTTTTTTTTTTATGAAGGGGAGAAAGAGGCTTAGATCCTTTAAGGATCGGTCTTATCAAAGACAACAAGTTTGATCTGATCAAATTTAATTGAACTATCCCTTTTAGAAAATTTATTGTTGATATATCTATCTACTTTATACTGTAGAGCCTCTTTTATTAAAGCAAATGTCCTATTTTGTGCAGTATCTGAAAAAGAAATTTTTTTAATTTATCGAAAATAACCTTGTTTAGTTATATAGTTATTTGTTAAAAATATATAAACTCAAGAAATTTTTGGCAACACAATATAGGGTCGAATGATAAACTTTTGATTTAAGAAAAGATAACTTGAAAATTTCTTCAATAAAAATATGTTAAAAAAAGTTATTTTAAATAAACAACTCCTTTTATTATTTGGTTTGTTTTTTTTTTTAGTTTTCTTGTTCATTTTAGATATTATATAAAATGGGAAATGAAAAAAATAAATAAATAAAATGAAAAATATATTTTAATTTTGTTTTCGATTTTTTAATTAAAAAAATCTGGTGTGATGACGCACAGCACACAACTTTCTCTTACTTTTCAGATTTTTTGTCTCGAGATATATTTAGTTTCCCATAACACCTTAAATCCAAACATTAGTTTTAACTGTTGACTGCTTGAAATAAAACTATAGTCATTTTTCAAAATTTTAATCTCATATTTGTTAGTTAACTTGCATTTCATAAGTAAAAGAAAGTAAAAAAAGTCAATTGATTCAAAATTTCCATAGGCTCTGTGTATTTTAAATGTTGACTGCTTGAAATAAACTCCAAATTTCCAAAGGGGACCCTCTTTTGAATCAAAATTAACATGCAAATCCCTATGGGATTTAACATTGGCTCTATCGAAGGAAGAGCCGGAAAATGAATTTGAAAAATCTGAAATACTACATCAGAAGAGTGTACTTTAAACAATTTTTACGAAAAATTTTACTGATATGCTTTTTAAAAAGCATCTAATAAATGGTTGATATATATGAATTTTAATCTAAAAATGTGCTTAAAAAGATTTCAAGGGCAAAATAAGAATATAAGTTTTAAAGAGCATCTAAAAAATTTATGAATTTTAAACAAAATTTTTGGGGCGAATTTTGATAAAATTGAAAAAAATTGAAAAAGTGCTTCAGTAAAGTACTAAAAGAAACTTTTTGGGCGATTTTGTTCAAAAGCTTATTTGCACCCCTAACTTAAATATAAAATTTCAACTTCCGAGCTCTTCGTTTCAGAGATATTTTGCTCACAGACAGACTGACAGACCAATTTTTTTGGACTCAGGGGTCTTCAAAACATGTATATCCATCAAAATCAAAAATTTTTGACATGATCGCAATATATATATATTTCATATATAGGGTAAGAGAAAGTAAAAAATGCTTGACTCTTCAAGATGGCATTCAAATATTTATGTACAATGAATCTCTTTCTGAGTCTAAACATAATGCGCAAATCATTTTCAATTTTACCACCCGAAACATTTCTAAAGTAATTATGTGCCAGATGTTTATTCTAACAATTAAAGTAATTAAACTAGGCTAATGTCTACTATGAAAGTTGGGAGATTATTAGCTGCCTTTATATTACGTGATATAGAAAATAAGACCGCCATTTGGGCTCTTTATTTGCTTCTTTTCTCGTATTTACATAATTAAAATGAAATAATATTCTAAGAAGTATAATGCATTAAAAGGGGTGCAAAATTAGAATTAATTATGAAAAATATTGAAACTTGAAATTAAAAGAAATTTTTTTTATTACAACCCCAATTGTGCTGCACATCATTGGAAAGGGCATCCAGAAAGCTGCAAAATGACACCTCATTCAACTTTTAATCTCACTTCTGAGAGATTCTATAGCAATTTTAAAACAGTACATTTAAATTGGTCGATTTTTCTCCCTTTTTGACAACTTTGACATGTCATATTATTTTTTAAACGAGTTGAGATATCAAGTTGAAATTACGCATTTTTCTTAGTCCCTCTAGAGCAGTGGTTTCCAAACTTTATTTACCACGCCTCCCTTAAAATATTTAATCATATGTGACGCCTCCCCCTTACATTTTGAAAAAATAATACAAACACAAATATTTTTATTGCTAAGAAATTTATTAATACAACGCAGTTATTTATATTCTCAAGAAACAATAAATAAGATGACTCTATTTATATCTTTAGGTTCAAGTCCTAAGAACCCCATAAATGCAAAAAACATCTTAATGTACGTACAAATATATACTGTATGTGTGTGCGTTGCTTTTTATTTCGCTAATACCTCTGGAACTATTCATCAGATTAGGATGAGATTTGGCACATTTATAGGCATAAGCCATCGCAAGAATAAATAATAATAAATAAATCGGGAACAGCGATAAATTTTACACAGTTTTCTCTTCTCTAGACCAAATCTTTGAAACTCGTAAGTGTACTTAATTTGAAAATTCTCGATTAGATATATACAGTAGATTTTCGAATTTTAAAATTTTGATTGCAGGTTCTTTTAATGCATAAAAAAATAGTACTAAATTTAGTTTTTCGAAATTTTGAATACGCCCGTGGCCAGTGGCTCAGAGAGAAGGTAATGCCTTCTCGTGCCTGGGGTCCCGGGTTCGCTTCCCGTCCCAAGCGAGGAAAATTTATTTCATATAAATTGGCTACCAATCATTTGAAATAAATAGGGATGGGGTCTAAATGACCTTAGATTACGAAAAGACCTTAAACAATTTTTAAAAAAATGTGGACCCATTTGCTAAAATATACTTCGAATTTATTAAACAGGTAGAGCCCATCATTGTAATTATAATCATGCAGAGATAAGATACTTTATACTAGAGCCGGATCATCCCCTAGATATTTGTCTGTTTATTGGTAAATCCGACCCTAAATAATGTGTACAAACTATAATCAAGTTCAGGATAATTTTTCATCTTTATTCATTCTCTATATGATTAATCATAAAGATCAAAAGAGAATTTTAAATTAAAGTCAAATCTCTATTCATAACTAATTTTAAATACAGTATACCATATACCTAGTATATTATATAACAAAATAAGTAAAATGTTTATAGAAAATGGATATTAATTTCGCTTTTCTTTTTAGGTTTTCCGTATTGGCCTAAATTAACTTGCTCGTTATTTTAGGCAAACAGAAATGTTGTGGAAATCGGAATCTTTTGATGTTCTAGCTTAACGAATGAATGGAATTTAACATTACTTGTTTTAGTAAATATTAATGTGATTCATTCAACCGGGGAAGGGGAAAACAATTTCATATTTTATTCGCCATACTTTGGTCAGACAGTTTTCTTTTTCTATTGATAGTTATGCCAATGAGTGAGTTAGTAAATGTTCTGGTCTAATCAGCCTTTGAGAAGCCATATTCAAAGACTTTTATTCGTTTATTCTCCACTGACTTATATGGCGACCACGAATTTCCCGAGCTTACGTTTCTTTTGCTTCCTATATTTTTTTTTTTTTTTTTTTTTTTTTTTCCCCCCCCCCCCCCTTTTTTTTTTTTTCCCCCCCCCTTTCTTTTGTGGGGGGGTTTTTTTTTCCCCTCCCCCCCTTTTTAGGGGGGGGGCGAAGAAAAAAAAAAAAAAAGGGGGGGGGGGGGAGAGAATTCCCACCCCCAAAAAAAAAGAGCCCCCCCCCCCCCCCCCCCCGGGCCCAGCCGGGCCCCCCCACAATTGTTTTTGAGGAAAAAAAACACCCCCCCCGGAAAAAGAGGCGCCCCCGAGGGGAATGCCACATTTTATTCTTTTTTCCCCCCCCCCAAAAAAAGAACGTTTTAATTTGTTGGAAGACACGGAAGAACCCACGGGGGGCGGTTGGGTAGAGGGGGGGGGGTGATTTTTTTAAGAGGGTAGGGCGATGACTTTCCCAAGAAAAATGTTGGTCAATCATCCCACCAAGCGATCCTATATGATATGTTAATTCCTCCACTCTCCCATCAATGATCAGGTCGTGCGACAGGCCGACTCTCTCACAATATGTCAACCGAAAAATTAACGATACCTGCATTTATTGAAAGAAATTATATATACGTTGTATATCACGTTTGGGACTGAGAAGGAAATTCACAGAACTAAAGATTTGTACTCAGTGTACCGTACCACTGGACCACAGCACAGCATTCGGCTATTTGAATTTTACTCATCGGGAGAAATAGACCCAAATCCGGCATATCTCTCGTTTGTGCAATCAACTAGCTGACTAAAATAGCAGAGTGAGTGAATCCAAATAACCGAATGTCGTGCTGTGGTCCAGCGGTTGGGCATACTGAGTACAAATCGGTAGATCCGTGGTTTAACTCCCGGCGACACTCTTTTGTCAGCTATTTTAATTAATAAATATTAAATTATATAATATTTACATGATTCTAAGTGTTTAAGGTAAAAATTTTATGATGATGATGTTATCAAAACTGAAAATTTGTAAAACACTTTAACAAATATTAAAATAATTTTATTTTAATGAAAAACACAACGTCCGATAGTGAATGATGAAGTAACTGCGGCTCTTTGAGTAGATAGGCTACATAACAAGATTAATCTTAGTACATTAGTAGATATACCTCTTAATATTAATCAAACCATAATTTTAATAGAATTTTTTTGATTGGAGATAACACACATTGTATGGCTTACAATGTTAGTGGAGCTCACTTTTGTCGCTCTCTCTCTCTCGTTTGTACAATCTGTGCCAGGCCATTACGTTTGATGACGTCACGCAGTGGCGGGTAAGTTTGCCTCTAACGAGGAGGGTGTCAGGTGTTTGTGAGGACACCTGTGTTCTCTGCTCTCGTATCCAATTGCACCCTGATTTATGCCAACCTCCCTTTGCCCACCATCTATAAACCGCTTAGGAATATGTTTATTATGCTGATGCTGTCCTAGATCAATGCATTTATCGATTATTTTGTAAATACAGTATATAGTATAAACCAGTTTAACGCTGTTTCGATATAACTCTGTTTTTTTTTTAATGTACTTGTCGTAATGATACCATATAACGATATACACTTATAAGGAGAAGAAAGTTTATATGATATTAATTAAGTTCAAACGAAAAACTTACTTTTGATCGTTGAGCATTTATCCTTATATGCTATAATATATAACTGAAATACTCAAGGAACGAATAGAAGGAATTAATATTGAATAGCAATTTGCAGAATACACAAGTTGTTTCAATAAGAATTTTCCCGGAGGCTTGGTTAATGTTGTTTGATCTTATTCGAAATGTTTCTCTTAATAAGAAATGAGCTTTCCATTGCGCCTTGGAAATTATATTTCTTAGCTTCCTAGAAACGCCTATTACAATTTTCATTTATTTTAAACACATAGAAAGATGCTATTCTCCTAAATGGAAATAAATGCTAGCTTTAGATGAAGGCTTTTTTTAATTAATTTTTTCAATTAATAATTTTAAATAATACGGTATCAAAGAAGAAAAATAATTACTGACAATTAAATTAAAAATACAAGTTATTCGAAGTGAGAAGGGTGATAAGCCGGAGGGGTCCATGTTCAGAAAAGGACGAAATTTTTAAAATAAAAATTAATATATTTTTTTGCAGATACTTTTTTTTTAACAGATTTCGTTAATTTTATTATTTTAATAAAACGTTAATTTTTTTTCTACAACTAAGACCAGTTAAAAAATTTTTTTGTAGAAATAGTTTCGATCGAGTGCAAGAATCAAGTAGCATTTTGAATGCATTTTTTTAATTTTCATGGAAAATGGTCTCAAGCGTCAAAGAAATGATGTGACAGGTTTTTTTTTTTTGAATGAAATGAGCCGATGAGATAGATCGAAAATAGAGAATCCTTCATGCTCCACCAGCCAATGCCGAGAGCCTCGGCCCTTCGGCCCAAACAAACTTGGCCCTGAACATCTCACCCATTAAAAATGTTGTAAATTAGCCCTGCGATAATATCAAATTACTCGGAGAATATCAGATCAAATGAATGTTGCATTAGGGAATTCGTTGTCATATAAACTTTACATTATATGAGGCCACAAGCACTAAAAGCCAAACTTTCGATTAAACTCCGTTTTTTGGATAATAAAATTTCATTTGAATTCTTGAAAACAAGAGTGTTTTCTTCTTGATTTATACTAAGTTTGACATTTTAAATATCCTAAGATTTTCCGATGTTGATTTACTCGATGATTATTAAAGAAAAGATTGAACCATGTTTTTATCATTTCAGATTTTAATATTAATATTTTGTTGAATAATAATATATTTTGTTTATTTTGTCAGAGTTATTCTCAAATCAAGTTTAAATACATTCAGAAATCAACAAGAGCCTATATTTATATTTCTTTTTCATCATTTCTTTTATTTAAACTTCTTAACATCTATCTTTTTTTCTTCAGAAATTCTTTTCAAAATAATATTTTGGGAATAGTTGCAGTTAAGGTTGCAATCGGGAAAAGAAAGTACATATTTAATCTTCTTCTTTCCTTGCCATTTTCCAGTGGTGCGGGATCGGCGGATCTACTCTTTTCCTCCATTCTCCACTATTATCTGTTTTTGCGACCGGAAAGGATAGAACAGGCCGGCCCGTCGCATGGTCTGACGCCTGTTGAAAATATACAAGGAAGAGACAGACAAACAGGGAACAAAAGGAATGTCTGTCCCAGCTCGGGCAGCTCGTGGTTGCCATCCACGTACCCACAAGATGTGGGCCCCTGAGCGAAAGTACATATTTAATATATAACCTATTTTAGATAGTTGAGAGAGAATATTTAATTTCTTTAACCTAGAAGCTTATATGTTATAATATTTTTTTTATATAGAAGAGGAGAGAGTAATATGGAATAGTGGGGTAATATGGAATACAAGCAAATCTCGATCCCCTTAGGTGCTGCAATCTATCTGATGCTAGTCATCCGTCCACCAAAGTCCTCGCCTTTAAGTGATAGTTAATCAGACCAGATTTTTAAGATATAATATTATTTAAAACCAACAATTTAAAAGAAAATTTGGATGATATTCATTTGAGTAGAATGAATACTATTTTATGAATCATTTGAGAATTTCTTGTGAGGGAATATCGTATAGACGTTCGCTCTATAAAGCAGAGTCACAATAAAAAGGGCATTAGGCAGGTAAGAAGATTTATTGGAATTGGACTCTAAAGGTGTTTTGAGGTGAAAAAAAATCTCTTGGATAAGCCAAGTAAAGAATGGAAATGATCCTCTTCACACCAATGAGCCTTGAATGGCAAAAATTATTAAAACATCTCATCTCATATGTCTGGAATAAATATGAAAACCAGAAGAAGCGGATGAAAGGTCAAGTTAATGTCAATGTATTTTTTGTTAAAAACTGACTGTATAATAATTTTTAGTTTTTTTTTTATAATATGATGATTGTAAGTTGAAAAGAACAATTTTATTATTATATTATAAAAAAGTAAAATAGGGAGTAAAAAATATGTTGTATTTTAGCCATCCACTGGAGCAGTTCTACAGTGGACGAAAAGTCAAATAAATATGATAAAAACTTTTCAACTTTTAATAAACCTCTTGGTAATTCTATTACTACTTAAAAATAAAACTACTACCTAACACGCAATGTATATATAACAAATAATTGTAAACAATACACAACACTTGGTAAATATCTAAATGGAGTGAGTGAGTGGATTTCGAAATTGTAAACAAGCTTGCTTGCGTTGACAGAAATATACATTAAAAAAAAAATTTATGGTTTTTACACAAGTAAATTATTCCCTTTAAAATGGGGTCCGAAAAAAAGATTACGGGTCCAGCAAAAATACGTTACGCTACTGTATTATATAGCAATATATAGTATATATATTGTAATTCTTGTTTCGCAGAGGTGGTGGGAATTTGAAATACGGTAAATTATGCATAAGCTTAATGAAGTTGAATAGAATTTGTTAATTTCTTGAATACCTTTGATTGTGATATGTTCACTATTCAAACGCTGTTAATTACTAATTTCATATTGTTTTTGGGGACCATTTTTCCTTTTTGCCGCTCTTTATTCATGATATGTAATCTATTAATAAATATAAATACCTTAAAAGATGTACGTATATTGTTTTTTTTTCTGTTTTATTTTTGAAAGCCTTGTTTTTGTTTTATTTCTGTATCATATAGAAGTTGGTAATCGATATACTTAATGTAATATTTTAGAATTTTCCCGCCTTTCATACACGACTGTGTTTGAAAGAATAAAGAATTTTCAGGATTTCTGAGGGCGGAGGGGGGGGGAAGCATATTGATATATAGCCCAGTGGCAGGGTAATGCTGGCAACGGCCCTGCATGGAAATTTGTATTAGATAATTGATTGTTGCTTTTACCTTTGGGAATAATTAAATTGCTGAAAATTTTGCTATATCATGCGATCCTTTATTACCGATCCCTGCTTTATACTAACATAAGCTTTATAAAAACCTTTCTTTTTTTTATATTTTGGTTACAATAAATTACTTTTATTTTTAAGTTATCTATATTTCAAAAATTTTACCTTTATTTTTCATTTATCTTATATTATAAGTGAAGCATTTTTTGTTTTCTAACAAAAAAAAAAATATCGCCGAGATAATTGTAATATATGACTTTTCAGGTCTGTCACAGAATTCCCATGAAGGATATAAATATTAGAGTGTGAAAATGCAGACCTTTTCTCCCTGATGCAAATTCAGTAACGTTCCATTCTTCGCTAACAAGCCAGCCAATTAAAATGTCATTGATATATTTATAAATCTTTATCAGGTAAAAAGAATAAAAAGGTTAAATTCCATATGACAATTAAAATAAGTTAAAACTTTTTATTGTGTCATGTCCATTTGCGATGCTTGCTCTAATTCTTTCATATTCATCAATCACTGCCTTTCAAATTGGGTGCCACGAGTTCGATATGATGCTCTTTTTTCTAAATTATCTATTATTCGTATCGGTCAGAGTTTTTGATTCGAACTCTTTCCATTCCCGAGATACGGGACGGATCTTCACATCCCAGGCGTTCCCAATTCTAAATCTAAATTCGAAATTTAAAAAAATTACATCTAGATGAGTGTGCCAGAAAGTTAGTGGTTATACGTATAATACTATTTACTATAAAATAAAAATTTAATTAAAAAACAAATTTTGGACCACCCTGTTATAGCCACATCTATAATTATAACTAATCCTGATTATATCCTATTATAAAACTTATTTATATATTTTAATCATATTTTTAGTTTAATTTCCATTCACTTTCAACTATCTATTGTGCCTTCTAGTTTGGGTGGTTCATTACAACAAATTTAAATTTCAAACCATTCCCGCTCTGTTTTTCCCACTTCCGTTGCTGTCAACGATCGTTGCTAAAATAGCAACTTCTCTGATTGAGGGTAAAATATGCTGTTTCAAAACAATATGTAAGTTGATAAAATAATCAGTGGCAGCTCGTTATTAATATTTCTGATATTATCTATAAAATTAAAAGAATAAAGTTATTAATTAATCAAAATTAATATTTTGTTTTCCATTTTCTTATTTTTCTATTATTTCTATTATTCTTATAGTTTAGTACCAAACAAAGCATTTGCATTAATTGACTGAGAATAATAGAAATTAATTTATGCAAGCCCGTGATAATTGGATTGGCTAGGAATCGAACCTTATCTACTTGATTTATTTCCGAATAGAATTATTCTTTAAATAGTTTCCTAAATTTGGCTTGCTATTTTTTACTTTTTTCTATTTAATCTATTAATATTTAATAAAAAGTTGCCTCGAATCTAGCCTAGGAAAAAAGAAAATATTAAACATGAATTATCTATGATATATTAATTTCTTTTATGATCCAGTTTTTTTCTTAATTTATCTCAATTACAAGTTTGGTGTGAAACGACTTACAGACAATAAGTAATTTTTGGTTGTCATCCAAAGGCTTATAGAAATCTCTCAATAAATAAATATATATTTATTTATTTATTTATTTATACAATTTAATATTTATTAATTCGAGGCTTCATATTTGAGTCCGATTCTCCCGAAAACTAATTTAGTTATCTCAGCTAGGTTTAAATATCCGAATGCCGTGCTGTGGTCTAGTAGTTAGGGCACACTGAGTACAAATCTGTGGATCCGTGGTTCAACTCCCGGCGACGTGTCGGATATTTAAATTGATAAATATTAAATTGTATGATTTTTCTTCACGGTGATTATATATAACATCTTAAATCTTATTTATATTTATTTAGTTATTTTTTCAAAAAAGAAATTTCATTTGCTTAAGTAAAGTTTCGTAACTTCAAGTCTTCAAAAGAAAAAAAGAAAAAGAAAAATGGAGGTAAACCTAAAATCAAAACTATAATAAAGCAGCTTGAAAAGGATTAGTTATCACATCTGTGTTTGTTCAAATTATCTAAAGGAGTGTCTGTTAGAAAGGAATACCAGCAAAATACTCCCCTTATTAGGAAGAATATGGTCTGTTCTGTGCGGACCTGTAAAATAATTATAACACTGTATTTTTCAAAGGGAACTTGTCTGGAATACTCAACTGTGCCGATAATCTCATTAGACGGGGGCCAAGACGTGACTTGAACAGAGGCCCAATCAAAGGGGCTTTCATTAGCGGAGGACCCAACCAGCCCAGCATGCATGGGAGGTCTACTGAAAGAGGAAATGGAAAAAGGGTGAGAGAGCCCTTCTCCTCCGATCCTGCTGCTATCGACCAACACCGAGTCGAATAAACAATTTCTTTTGGAAAAAAAAAACAATCAACTTGCAAAAATTAGACATTATTTTTTCTTATTTCATATACCTGCAGAAATAAGTTAATAAATTCTAACATATTTAATTTTTAGTATGTAACAATTGAATTGAAAATTTTCTTCTAGCCATCTTATGTGTTTAACACATGAATGACTTATTATGGGAGTTTTTACTTATAGACCACATATGTATTAATGATTTATATTTTTAAAAAATAATTAGTCCTTCAACATACCCTCTGAATTTTCGGATTGCCCAAAGTACTAAAGCTTCTCTTTCTGTAGTATCCCGAGTCAAAAAACAAATTCTAGTTATAACCTCAGAAGCCTTAATTTCTTTGATGCTTTATTTGCTGCTCAGAAAGTAATTCTACTTTAACACTCAAAACCCTCATTGAAGACTATGAGGTTTAAATATGAATTACCAATTGATTTGAAATCCTAACTATAACCTCAAACTCATTTGAGGTTTTTGAGTTTCAAGCCAGTATAGAATAATTTCTATATGGATTGAAGTTTTTGAGGGCCAATTGTAGATTCTGCAGTTCTGATTTAAACCTCAGTTCTAAAACCCTAAGTAGGATTTTGAGGTACAAACTGGGATTACTTTCTATGTTGAATCCAATCACCAAAAAATTAAACTGACCCTCGAAAACCTCACTGACGATTTTGAGGTTTAAATAGGAATTTATGTTTTGACTCGGGATTGTAGTTGCTTTCAGCTTGCATCAGTAATCGACTGGGCATATTCGACTGGATTTTGGCAGCAAGCTCCCCCATGCATTAGAACTGCCTCTAAAGCATAAGAGCTGGATTCCGTTCTAGAATAAATTCTGGCTGTAACACAGGAGTTGAGGTTTGGAGTTTTTTAGCGTCTTGTTCAGGTCCCATGACCACTTGGCGTTTTTCTTAGTCAAATCGCTAAGAGGATGTTAGCGTGCAATACCGGAGTAAGTAGGGAAATATAGTGCAATACCGGATTCGGAACCATGAACCAGTTTGTAAGAAAATATAATAAATTTACATTATGAGGCTTCGGCATATCAGCAAGTGCTGAAATCTTTTCAGAATTGAGTTTAATTCTATTTTGGGTAACTAAGTGTCCCAAGTATTTGATTTCAGAAGCCATGAATTGACAATTTTCACGATTAACAGTTAATTAAAATTCTAGGAGACTTAATCATATTCTCAGACGCCGCCCGCCAGGGCCTAGACGCGAACCGCCGAAGGCGAGCGGCACGACTAGTATGTTAGAATGAATGAAAGTGACTGTAGGCTAATTAACGTCAACAAGATTGAATGTGGGCCTATAGCAAAGTGATGAATGTTGAAACAAAGCATACAGGAGAAATGAGAACTGATTTAATGAATTAGTATAATAATATTTTAAATGCAACATGTCTAAATACAGTTTTCCAATAGATTAATTAATGACAAATAGGACCGTAAAATTATAGGCTTTATGGACAAATTTGTTTGACTCTTGAACTCTCTTGATTTACGTGATTTCATTTAATTTAATAAATACGTAGCAATAGATCAAGTATGTCAATATATATTTGTTTACCACAATGAAACATGTTAAGAATGTTTCTGGGATGAGGGAACAGAAATAAAATGTTTTTTCATTTGGCTTCTGTCACAAAATATCGAATGTTTTTAGACTCAATGGCAATTAATCTTTTAGAAATAAAGAAAACGAATTCATTTATCAGCGAAAAATTAATTTAGAATGATGGATATATTGTATAAAATATATAAAGGAATTGAAAATTTTTAAATTTGTTCGATTAATCGGTTAGAGTTTATTTCGTTCTATTTGCTTTTTTTTATTTATGGCTTAAAATTTAGGCCAATATATATCTATTTGATTCATGAAATTTTGAATAAAATAAGAGGAATTTGTTAGTGCCTATAATCAGGCGAGGTCCTGGAAATTTGTTTGGGGGGGGGGCTGGAAATTTGAATGTTTAAAAAACAATTCAGAATAAATTTTAAAAAAATGTACTCAATTGATTTCTTGAAGAACGCAAAATAAGCTAAAGTGTTCTGTGGGGGGGGGGGGGGCTATAGCCCCTAAAAGACCACCCCCCCTCGTAGGACCTCTACTGCCTATAATGACCCTAGTTAGAGACCAGGTGGCTCAATATACCAATTAATCATCTGGCAATTTAACATAGATGATATATTGTTTCAAAACCACTCACTTTTTCTAGTTTAATTTTTTTCCTATTTTCCCGAAAATTTCTTTCTCTTATACTTAATTAGATAAGAAATATCTGTATGATGTTCGTTTAATTACGCCAGATTATTTTTTCACTCAGGAAAATCATTTTTAAGATGAAACTGATATCTATAATACAAGATATGAAACTATATTTGATAGATAAGTCAACTAACTAATCGATCAATAAATGGTAGTCTGTTATCCAGTATATTTGAAAAAAAATTTGAATGGGGGGGGGGGGGGAGATAACCTTAAAGAAAGGCCTGAATGGACTAAATTAAATTGGGAAGTAAGGGAAAAAATTTGTTAATTAAAATTTAGTGGGCTTTAAATCTGCATATTATTCCATCGGTTAATTGGCTTAAGTCATGATTTGTTCATCAATCATTAATAAATATTAGTATACCTAATTGTTAACAGATATATTAATTAACTCTGGCTCGCTCAATAGTTCGCTTCCCGTCTTGCGTGATAAAATTCATTTAAATAACATTTTCTAATTATAAAAGGATATTATTATTAGGGAATTTTTAATCATAGACCACATTTTTGTGTTAAATATTTATTAAAAATATAAATACTGTACAACGTTTCGACTGCTTATTCTGCAGCAGTTATCAAGTACTGTGCACTCAAGTGATGTGAGTCGGAGCAAGTGCACAGTACTTGATAACAGCTGCAGAACAAGCAGTCGAAACGTTGTACAGTATTTATATTTATAATAAATATTTAATACAAAAATGTGGTCTATGATTAAAAATTCCCCTAATAATAATATTTCAAACCACAAAAGCTTTAATAAATATAAAAGGATATGTTTATAAATATATGAACGGCCTCCAGTACCAAAAATACAAAAAACAAAATGTAATAAAATACAAATTATTAAGCTCTCATTATTTTTTGCCAATTAAGATAATCTCTATTCAATAAAAAGAATTATTACTTCAATTCAATTAGTACAATTGGAACCCAGCCATGGAATTGAATATATAATTCGACTTTGCATTATCAAGATGCTTAAAAGGGTATCTTACTGATGACTGCCATTTATCTCGAGTCCGATTGTAATCTTTATCTTGAATTATCACTCAAACAGTGAATGATCATTTAAGTTGTTAATATAAATCGATTGAGCATTTGTTTTAAGATTAAAGGCACTAATCACTTCGTCGGAGAACTTAGGACCTGAGATTAACCTCTCGACCGGAGGAAAAGACGAGCCGATAAATTACAGGTTTGCTCTTATCTCCGAGATTCATTCATTTCTGGAGAAAAATTAATTCCACCGTAAATGAATTAATTACAATTAAAAAAAAAAAATTATTTAGGTATCCTCAAAAAATTCCTTGTGGAAAGGTGTGTCTTTTTAGAATAATCTAGCCTTTGCGCCTTCCTTGGACGGGCTTTTCGTCTAGCCAGGGGGCTGCGTCCCCTGGACCCCCTTTCTCGCTTTCGGCGGGCATTACGATTTAGAATATTTTTTTTGCATTGCAAGATGTTAAGAAAGGACCTTGAGATCAAGCGAGGCTAGTGACTGGGAACAGCAGAAGATTGTTAAAAGGGTCAGAGCCATAAATCATGAAGTTGCCAAAGGGAAAAAAATAAATTTGTGTTCAGATATTGAAGAAATTTGGTTATAATTAATTTCCCAAGAAATTTAAGAAATTATTAATTTGCAAGGATAAGGATTCAAAAAAAATTTTAAAGCAGCCAATGGCTGAAAGGTTTACTTCACTTGTCATTCTGATCTTCGGAATTTTAAATAAATATTATATAATATTCAATTAGTGGAAAATTTTATTGAGGCCTGGCGACTGACTGTATTGCAAAATTTAACAGTTTTGGTTTTACAAAAACCATCACCAGGCCTAAAAAACATAAAAATTACATGTAAACCCTTACTATTACTTTATAAACATTTTTTTCCCTAAATACACAAAATTTTTATTATAAAATCATATAGTAATCCCTTTACCAACTTGATACATTTGATTTTCATAAATTAACATTTAATCACTTTTATTAAAATAATTTTTTAATCCTTATACAAAATCTTTTTTGATATTATTGTTATTGTAAAATTTTTTTTTTTTTTTTTTCAAAACTATACCTTAATTTGGCATAGGCCTATTGTCTTAATCCGCTACTGACTATATAAAAAAATTAAATAAAAAAAATTAGGAATTGAATTCTGCGTTCAGCTTGATCATTTGTATCTTCTTCTTTTTTTATTTTTTCTTTGAGTACCAGAAGTAATGTTGGCCTTTTTGTACGTCTTTCGATTTGTGCCAATGGGATGAGTGTTGGGTACCCTCCCCCGCCCACCCCCCTAGGTCCATTTCCCAATGTAGATCCCTCGGGATCCTCCGGCTTCCTCATTTAGTTCTGTCTCTTTTCCCCGTGTTACTTAATATTCAACGGACAGATGGACGCCCTCAAGAAACGCCTCGTCGGCGACAGAGGCTGAAATATGGCTCTGGCAAACGGATAATAGAAATACGAATTCCTTCAAGACATAAAAGGTTAGATCAACGAATCAAAAGGATAAAATAACGCGCACAAAAAGAGAGAAAAAAAAAACGAAATATCCGGGGAAAGTTAAATTTGATGGACAGAAAACCGAAAAGACAGCTTTGCCGATGTATATATAATGAAAAGAAAAGTTACAGAAAGAATTTTTAAATTTTAAAGAGCATTGAGAAATATAAGACCTCCTACTCATATACAAAAAAGAAAAAAAAAAAAAAAAAAAAACGTAATTCAGGCAGCTGACCTTTTCTCTTTTCGTTATAAAAACTTATTTAATCGGAGCTCTTTTCCTCCCCCCTTCCCTTCTGCAATAAAGCAGATCTAAAAAGAAAAAATAATTTTAAAATAATTGTAAATTTATATAATATATATTATATATATTATAGTAACCAGCCGACTCACCCGCCTAGTCAGAGGGAAATAAGTATACTAAAAAGAGAAAAAATAATTTTGTATAAGTTTTTTATAATTAAATTAAAAATGAATATATGTTACTAAAAGCGTTGGGCGCAGAAATTTACTATCTCTTGCAATGTTCATTGCAAAGGTTCATTAACCTTCATTCACCGATACATGATTACCATTAGAGTTTCGGGAAATATAATTTTTAAAAATTTTTTGGAGGGCGGAAAAAAATTTCTAAATACGCCCCTGGTAAAATTATTAGGTGACAGGGTTCCGAGATTTCGACTGCCTAAGGGCCTCCATGTTGCTTAATCCGGCACCAGGTCCCGGGTTCGCTTCCCGTCCCAAGCGAGAAAAATTTATTTCATTTGAATTGGCTATCAATCATTTGAATTAAATATGGATGGGGTCTAAATGGCCTTAGATGCCGAAAAGATCTTAAATAAAATTTAAAAAATAAAAAAATATGTTTATTATGAAATTAATTAAACTCATATATCGTTTTCCAGTTGGAACTGATTTTCTCATTTCCTCGACCGCTTTTACTCTAACATGCTTGCTGGAAAGAACAAGCATTTCGATGTTAAAAAAGATTGAACAATGATTTAAGAGTTTCAATGACCCAAAAAATGCTTTACTACTGTACTTGGCTACGTATCCAGCCAAGAACTAGAAAAATAGACAATTTAAAGTGAAATGATTCATATGTTGAGTATGTAAACAAAAATGAAAAAAATCTGGTCTGACTGGCGCACATCACACAACTTTCTCTTACCCTTCGGTAAAAGAAAGTTGTGCACCGTGCTGGTCACACCAGATTTTTTATGTCGAGATATATTTAGTTTCTCATCGCTTCTTAGTTCCAAACTTGACCACTTGCATTTCATTAGTAAAAAGTAAAAAAGTCAATTAATTCAAAATTTCCATAGCCTCTTTGTATTTTAAATGTTGACTGCTTGAAATAAACTATGGTTATTTTTCAAAATTTTATTCTCATATTTGGATATTTTATAAACAATAGAGAATCATAAATAAATACAAAATTTCATAAGAATTGGAAAAAATTTTTTTTTAATGTGTAAAAAGTTTCAAAGGGAACCAGACCCAATTTTAAATCGAAATTAACATGCAAATCTCCATAGGAATTTAACATTGATTGGCTCTATGGGAGGAAGAGCCGGAAAATTAATTTTAAAAAATCTTAAATACATTAATAAAGCGTACTTCAAACAATTTACACGAAAAATTTTACGGATATACTTTTTAAAGGGCATATAAAAAATAGTTGATTTATGAATTTTAAAAAAAATCGTTGGAGCCAATTTTGAGAAAATCGAAAAAAGCTAAAAAAAAGTACATCAGTAAAGTACTTGTATTTTTTGGCCGATTTTGTTTAAAAGCAAATAAGCACGTGTTCGGGGAGTATCTAACTTAAATATAAAATTTCAATGTTGTAGCTTATTTCCTTCATGGTTATAAATGTCCACACACACAGGCCAATTTGCGGGACCCACTTTTTTGGACTCAGGGAACCTCAAAACGTGTATATCCATAAAAATCTCGACATCGAATTTTTGACAGGATCGCAATACTTTCTCTCTATATATAGGGTAAGAGAAAGTAAAAAATAAAAAAACTACTTATAATAGTAATAATATCACTTTTAGACATCATAAATAGAGGAATATTAATAATTATTATTAAGAGAATTTTTAATTATAGACCACATTTTGTATTAATTATTTATTAAAAATATAAATACTGTACAACGTTTCGACTGCTTATTCTGCAGCCGTTATCAAGTACTGTGGACTTGCTCCGACTCAAGTGAACCAGTTAATTTGAGTCGCAGAAAGGATAAGCAGTCGAAACGTTGTACAGTATTTATATTTTTAATAAATAATTAATACAAAATGTGGTCTATAATTAAAAATTCCCCTAATAATAATAATTCAAACCACAAAAGCT